>VZTE01003945.1:828891-857417 GCA_013397775.1 Eulacestoma nigropectus | reverse complement strand
AAAAAAAAAGGGAAAAAACAAAAAAAAAAAAAAAAAAAAACAGAACAGAAAAATCATATTTCATTCTAAAATTTCCCTTGTCTGGGGACCTCTCTTCTGTTTCCTTTGCTTTGTTTACTTGCTTGCTTGCTTGCGTGCTTGGATTCCAGGGCCATGGCAGTGGATGACAGATACAGTAATTGTAAGATGCTCTGACAATCAGTGCCGTATTTCTAGGGCACCAAGTGAACTGAGGGTGGTGTAATGTAATCACAACCTGTTTACCATTCTCTGCAATGGGCATTGTAGAAGGATTTAGACTGACACGCTGTTTTTATACATGCTCTTTTTTTCCTTTCTTTTGTATTCAAGAAGTAACTTCTGAACTGAACACTAGAAAGCATTTTTCCCCCAGATACCTTTAGTTTTTCTGCATATGCATGCTAATTCCAAAAGCCTTTAACATTGAAGCAGCATATACTTGTTGATTACTTGAATGTTGCTTTCCCCTAAAGCACTGGTGGTGTTGTAGCCAGTTCCTGGTGGACTGATGTAAATGAGCATTTATAGGGCCTCCACTTCTTCACTCTTGACTTGTCTGCCTTGTACAAACTTGTTAATTGTAGTACGAGTCATGCTGATGGCTGAAGTTGTGTTCATTTCCAAGGAGCTCCAGTGGGATTAAGGCATCGGTCTTTTGCTTTGTAACAACAGGATGTTTATTTGGAGGAACATCTTTTATTTAGAGATTGTTGATTTTGTCTAGACAGAGAGAATCAAGATGCTAGCAGTTCATATGCCTTTCACAGCATCTAAATGCAGGGGTTTGCAACCTTGCTGCAGAAGGGTAAAGCCTTTCACTGGTAAAATCTTTTTCCAAATTAAACAAAGGACTTACTTCTTTACAAAGATATGCTGTAAATCAGAAGGCCTATGTTCATTCAAGTCCAAAAGTCATCTAATATAGACATCAGTTGGAAAAATTGGACTTTAATCTGCTGGAATATGGACTAAGTGGGAAAATGCGCCTTTTTCATGTTGTCCAATGGAAGAAAATACAGCTTGACTATGTGAAAAGAAACTGTAATACGAAGTTTAAAATACTTTAATTGCTTTGTTGTCTGCATTCTGTGGAATATTTACCAAACATCCCACTAAAAAGTTCTCTGGATGGGTGCTACATCTGATGCTGTGGTTAGGGGCCCTGAGCATGGTCAAATTGTGATATGCTGGTCCCAGGAATTACTAAAGCACACTGTGAGATGCTCACCATGCTTTCCAGAGGAGCCTGGCATAAATAAGATGGTATAAATAAGTGCTGCAACTGAGAGTTGTACCTTACCCCTAAGACCATAAATTTTCCTGCCTCAGTTTAGCCCAAATCTTTGTTCAGCTGTTTAGGGAAGGAGACAACATTGAAACTGCTTTTTTAATTTCTTCCCTTCTGCAGTACTTTGGAACATGGGTCAGTGTCCTCTCTCCTTGCAGATATGTTAATGTTGCAACAGAGGGGAGGAGTGGTGGCTGGAATTCACACCCAAGGGTGGCTCTCTGGAGACCTGGCCACGGTTGGTGGGTGAGCCCAGGCAGTGACCAGACTGTTCCCTCTCTCTTGCTCACAGCAAGTGAATTATGAGACATCCTGTCTCTCTTCTCACACTCAGAGTAAATTGACCAGAAGAATAAAAACAATTTTGCTTGCTTGGGCTTGCGACAGCCTGGTTGTAGCTGAGGACTTGAGGAACACTTGTTACCTGTCCCATTCATCCACCTAACCTAGTCTTAAGGAAATTACCCTGTGTTGTGGTGGGAATGTCCTCAGAGATGGTGTCAGTTGAAATGTGTGCTATTTGGGCAACTGAGTCTCTCTCGATATTAGCTGGGAGTGCATTGGGCAGATGTGCCTATCTGGTTGGTATTAAAACATACAAATAATTGTTGTTCAGGAGCACATGGATAGTATTTCTACCAAAGCAAAGCTGTGAAGAAAGTAGTTACAGAGGAAGAAGCTGCTGTAGATGACTGAGGCAATCAAATGTGTAGACAGGTGCTTAGTTGCACTTTTCCTCAAGGATTTTTGCTTTCTCTATAAATGTTTCTTAAAATTCCCATTACCCTCTTTGAAGTCCCGTGTGGTGACCTTTCAAAAAAGTGCTAACTCTGTCCTTTTGGGAAACCTCAGGATAGCGATACTGATCATGCTGTCACAGAAAGTACTTTATGTGGAGCAGAATGCTGGTAGCATGGGAAAAACCAAAATCTTGGGCACTTCTCTTATTCTGTTTCTGACAGAGTGAGAGCATTTTGACATCTGAAAGTCTTTGGGGTTTTTAAATTTTGGCTCTTTTTTTTTTCTTTTTTTTTTTTTTTCTTTTTTAGATTTTAAGGCAGAACAGATAGGATAGATAAAGGACTTGATGACATTCCTGAAGTACTTGAAGCATATAGAAAAAAAAGAAATTAATTTGTCTGCCCCCTCACAACACCAGCATTATACATAGTCAGTGAGAATTTGTTTACGCTCCTGTTAATCCAGAGCTAGAAAACTCTAATAACATTTCTTTGTGAAGAAATGTTCTCAGTTAGAAAATGGAGTGTAAAGACACATTGAAGAATACACCTTTTATACTATCACTCATAGTGGCCTTGGATTTGCATATAAACCTATATATTAGAAAATTCTCATGCATATAAACCACATCTAAATACACTAGTTGAATGTTGAGAGGAAGTACTGTGGTCAGAGAAACATGACATGTTTTTTCCTCTGACCTAGCCATTGAGGTTTTCTGAAATTCTAAAAGTTCAAAAGATACGTAACTGTCTTTCCTCCCTTGTATAAAGCACCAGTGCACATTGTTACATCTTCACTGTTCAAACTGACAACCTATGTTAAGCTTAATGCCTCCAGCTCATACAGCCCCTTTTTATGAATTCTTTAATGTCTGATGTATTCCTTAAGAATATCTTCATGGAGTTGTATTCCAAGTAGCAGTTCCAAAATATTTTATCTAGGGTAAAGACCTCAATACACTTTCCAGAATAAATACTGATGCTGAGTAAATTTTTTTTTCCTATTCCTGAGTAAATAAGCTGTTGCTTCAAGAAGCCTATATTGTTAAAGGAGGCTCAACAGGTAAGTGTGTTACTTTGGTGCAAAGAAGTATAACAGAATCTTCTGTTTGGACCTATCTGTGCACAAATGGCAATTTAATTTGAATTTTCAGATGAAATGTTCTAGAGACACTAGACCTGAATAACAAAAGTGAATAGACAAGTCAGTTTTCGACCACGACAGAAAACCCTGAAGTACAATGCTAAAATATCCTGAAGGAAGAAACTTGGTCACAGGTCTACTTTTCTCCCTGTGGTCAGGGCTCAATAGTTGTAGGGAAGGGCCATACTACCTTTAGGTGAGAAAAACTCACTTGTATACTGTCCATTTCGTGTTCTGCTTCTCTCGTATTGCTCCCTGCTGTTGCAGGGATTGCAGTTGAGACAAAATATATAAATGAAAGAAAATGAGACTGTTCAGATTGTACCATGACCTCATTTACCTGACTTGGTGTGCCACCTCAACCATTTTTGCAATCACTGTTAATTCAGTATCAGAGGAAAGTGGTTTGCAGTGATATGGATTTGCAGCGTACCAAAATGCCATTGAGGCTCACAGAACCGGTTATTTAGGGCTGGACTTGTCCTTCCATTGGCTTCATTGACCCAAGCATTAATACTGGCAGATTGCTGCTAAATCTGTCTCATCTTTCTGACTGTCTGTACACCAAATCATGGTGATTATTCGTGCTTTTATCAGCTGTTTCTGCAGCAAGAGGGCACTTCTTCCCTTTTCATCTTTAAGATTCACTTGTCAGGAGATTAGCAGAATTTGTGCCTGACAGCTAAATAATCTAATTATGCTTGCCTTGCACAAATGCTGGGATTGAGATTCTGCCTGTTCTGTTGATAATACTGTGTTGTGTTGGGAGTCAGCCTAGGCTTGGAGTCAGAAAACACAAAGTGTTTCTACCATGTTTTTCTTGTGTGACAGGACTAAGCAAGTCAGAGTGGTATCTACAGAGAAATCTAAGTGGAACAAGGCTCACTGCCACCATATAGAAAAGAGATTTATGATAATCAGCATGCTGGAGGAGGATAGATGGAAACTGAAACAGTAGTCTTTAAGAGTGTCTCTGTACCACCAGGCTAGAGATGCAAAGGCACAGAATGATACAAAGGCTGGTGATGAAACCATTCTGCAGCCAAGAATCCAAGATATACAGCTTTAGAGAGAAAATGCAGAACTTCACTTGTCTTTGCAAACTGGTATTTAGGACAGTGCTGGGAGGTGCCATTATGGGCATTCTGGTTCATGCTGCATTTGACTTTTAATTGCAAACATTATTGACTACATGATAGATTTAGGTAAATGGAGCGAAACACTTTATGCTGGGAGATGTCAGGGGTTGCTGACAGGGTTGAGGATCCTGTTCTTGGAATTGGAATGTCTAAATTCCCAAAAAGTCCTTCAAGTTTTAAATCTTGTTTTGTGCCTGTGTCCCAAAGGGGTAAGATGTGCGTCCTTCTAAGGAATACTGAGCCTGATAGGTAGGAATGAATGGGGTAAAAGAGTAACAGCAAAGCTGGAGTTGTATATCAGTATTTTGTAACATAGATCAATGTGTCTAGAAGGGCTTGGACCGTCTTCTTATGTGAAGAAAGAATAGAGGAGGAAAAAGAATTATATTTAAATTTTCAGTTCAACCTATTGAGGGTTCTTTTCTCCTGTGTTTCCTTTTTTTAGAAGTAAAGGTTTTGATAAATTGCACTGGGCTTTCAACTGAAGAAGACACCAAAATATCCTGTAGTAACTGTTTTTGAAAAGAAAAGTCTGTGTCATGCAGATGTGTGTTAGATCAGCAAGAATTTAAGTTGGACTTGCTTTGTCCTTCTTACCATTAATGAACTTGGTAGACATTTGACCTGTTTGGGAGTATGGGTGACATAGAACTGTTGGAGAGACAGCAGGAAAATAGCTGGCTTACATGGGAGATGTCACTGTCTCCCATTTTTGTTTTCTTGTCAGAAAAATTGGTAGCTGTGATAATATTGCTTGATCTGGGACTCCGAGCACACAAATCTTAGCTTAGAACCATCAGACTTACCAGATCACAGAGGATTCAGTGTCTCTTAGAGTGAGGGAAGTTTATCTTGGGTGTTTCCTAAAGAACAGATTAGTACTATATTAAGTTTCATGGAGGTGTTTTCGGAAAGTGGTAATACATTTTCCATGCAGATGCAGACCAATTGGAAACATAAATAAAGAATAATTTTTAAAAACCCACCTTCTTTAGGACCATTTTACAGGAAGAGTAAAATACCTTGGCAGTGCAGGTCCACCTGAAACCAGATTTGCATGACTTATCAATTTTTATTCCTTTTTCCTGTCAGTGGTGCTTGTTTCACCCCTAGAAATCCTGGAGTGCAGTCCCCTCACAATTAAAGAATAGCAGTTCCACTTGTCTTCTCCTCTCCCTATCCCACAACAAATTCAGGTATCCCTTCTCACTGGAGTGGTTTCTATGCAACCTTCATTAAAATTATTCCAATTATGCCTCCTAGCTCCTAATAAAAGAGCAGCCTTGTTTGGAGAGTATTCCCTTTTCTGTTCACAAGGAATCTGTTGGTTCCCAATACTGATTTATCACCTGCACAGGCATTCGTTCTGAAGGAACAGATGAATTAATGTTTTCAAGCATTGCTCTTGCATCTGCTTCTATACATTAGGAAATTACTTTGCATAATGGATTTTTCACTAGGATACACAAATATCTTCCTTTTTGCCCATGATTCTTTTGTTGTGATTTGTAGCTTGTTAAATTTTAGCCTGTTGTGGATTTATATGGTGTTTGGTTTCATGGCATAAAATCAATGATTCTTGTATGGTAAAGCAATTACCAAATTTTTTTTTTTTATTATTAATTGGTCTTGCATAACAATTTAACCTTTTAAAAAACCAAAACCTCCCCTAAATTAAAGGGTTTTCATGTTCCTTTAGTGAGCATGTCTTTATGAGCCAAATAGCAGTGCAGTTTAGAATATCTGCTCTCGTAATTTTCCAAACAATTTCATGAAGCAGAACTGTGAATAAAGGTTTGATCATGACTGAGCATGGACTGTGATGTGCAGCTATCTTGAACTGCCCCCTTTGCCTCTGAACCAGAAGCTGCCTTCCCAGTCTTGCTTTCATCTTGAAGGCATTCTGTACTTTTATCTGTGTAAATGCAAATGCCTGGTAGCTTCAAATTCTTCATTATATCTCTTTTAGTACAATTTTCACTGCTTTGCAGATAGAGCTCACTCAGACTTATCATCATCCTTCTTGACTTGACACTTCTCCAGCACAACCAGATTATGCACTTTTCTTAGTTTTGCCGTCTCCTGAGTTGCAGACATCCATCATTTCCTATTTTTCTGTTACCTCCCTAATCACTGCTTCAGTTAATGCTTCTTATCTCTCATTCCCACCTCAGAAAAGAATTTGGGAGGTTCTGTAGAGTTCTGTTGTTCCTCTCTCTTCCCCAGCAGTTCACAGACTCTGGATTCTGAGTAGAGTTATAAGCTCATCAGAAGGTCAGGCGTTCCTGCTTCCAGCTGCAAATTAAGTTGCAACAGGATGCTTTTGGGTATTGCAATTCATAGTTTGCATTGCTGTCAACATGGATTTGATGGCTGTCTTGTGCACAACTCTCAAAACTATTCTTTCCTCCCTAGGTGCTCTTTTTACCAGCCTGAAATCCATGTGTGTATTTTAGTCCTTTTCATAGATATATTTTGACACATTATTGCGTATTATTAACATGGAGCTCTCAGTATTCTTTATACACCTTGGAATTTTTCAGCTACTCAAAGAGATGTACTCCTATTACTTCTTATATTGACCAGTGTTTTCCTTCTGATCCTTATGGTACTCAGTACTTCCAAGACTAAATCTTAGCACTCTGGTCTCTAAGCTTTTACTCGGGAGGTCATGGGAGCGTGGAGGAGGCTTTGTGGTGCTTATGCAGACCTTGCCAGGAAAGGATATTGAATGACAGCTAGGGATTTTCAGAAATAATTACACTTATTTTCTCATCTACACATTGCTGGGATTTTAAAGATCGAAAACTTTCTTCATAGGGAGACAAGCTGAGAGAGAGAGGGGATAGCATGCATATAGTAATAGGAGAAGATACATAAAGATGAATATCATTGGTTTGATTTTATTTTAGTGGGGGCAGATAGTATTTGTTTACTGTTTCAGCTTAATTGTCTGAAGCTGGTTATTGCTTATTATAGTAATCCACTGTAAAATAGTTATTTTTGTTAAAAATAAATAAGAAAATAAGAAATAAATAAATAAAATATATAAATAATAATAAAATAATAAATAAAAACTAAGAAATAGGAAAGAGATGTTGTCAATATAAAAATCATACTCAATCTAGAATGACTGAAATGAATAATCTTTGTGTGAACAGAAATGAAGGGGGTTCCTCCCTGCTGCTTCTTTCAGCTTTACTTTTGGTACCTGAATAACATCTTTCCCTAAGTAATTTCATCAATTGCTTAATATTCAATTTACCAGTGAAACTTCAGTGTTCCCTGAAACTCAGGGAAGTGTTAAGAGGTTATCATTTAAAAATATTAGTAAACATTAGTAAAGGGAAATTGGAGGATCACATTTTTATGAATTCTTTATAATTTTAAAAAAAGTTTATCCCCAGTAACAAACATAAGTATAGTTTATAATTTGCCTCTTTTTCTTTACTGTCCTTTTCTACTCCTATACTTTGTATTTCCATTACTATTTTTTATGTTGTCCAACTTTTAACTGAACCTGCAAATTTTAAAGAAGAATAATTATTTTTTTACAGAGTGTTGGGAAGAAATTACCTCCAGCCACAGCAACTCAGGAGCCAACAAAAATAGAAGTGGACAGCAGAACAAAAAGTAGGTTTCTTAGGTTTTTCTTTTTTGCACTTTGTGCTATTGAAAGCAAGCACTTTTCTCTGGTTTTGGTTAAAAGAGTGTCCTGTATATATAAAAAGTGAGGATACAGATAGATATATTCAGGATAAACCTTGAGTAAGTGGTACCTAGACAGAATACTTTGTTTCATGGAATCCTCTGAATTGTTTTTGCTCTGGTGACCCCACATCAAATTTTCTGCCAACAAAGTCAAATTAAATTATGTGATCAACTTTCAGCCGTGAGGATACTTTGGAATTAATCAGAGTTGAATAAGATCCAAATTCAGGTTGTAACTTGTGGGTAGGTCGTAGAAAAATTTCTCTCATTGCAAATGCCCTTGCCTTTTTCCTCTTTTCCTTGTCATTATTTTAATATTTTTTTTTCTGTTTCTTCATATAGCAGAAATAAACTGTATGCATGGTATAGTTTGTATGGGAAATCGGAAGAGTAGGCTCTGGGGAGACCTCTCCGCAGCCTTCGAGTAGCTGAAGGGGACCTACAAGAGAGCTGGAGAATGAATTTTTACAAGGGAATGTAGTGACAGAACAAGGGGAAATGGATTTAAACTAAGAGAGGGCAGGTTTAGATTAGATGTTAGAAAGAAATTTCTTCTTGTGAGTGTAGTGAGGCACTGGAATGGGTTGTCCAGAGAAGCTGTGGTTGCCCCATCCCTGGCAGTGTTCAAGGCTGGGTTGGATGGGCAACCTGGTCTAGTGGAAGGTGTCCTTGCCCATGGCAGGGGGCATTGGGACTAGATGATAAAGTTTCTTTCCAACCTAAACTGTGATTCTTCAACCTATTCTCTGATTCTCTGACCTTCAGTTCTTTTTTCATCATTTCTGTGCTTAGTAATTGAAAAGTAATGGTTAAATCTTTCAGGTATGCCTCTGTGCTGTTCTAAGGAGGCATATGTAACTAGCTTACCAAATAACATGCATATATATTCCCTATCTTTTGATTTTATTTATATAAAGTTACAGCTAAATATTACAGATTCTGGTGGAAAAGAATAAGAGGGAAGAGAACATAGCCATACCCTAGAAAAGAAGCTGAATATAACAGAGTCGATTTTTTTTAAGTCTTGCACAATCCTTCTTCCCTGGTGTGTTTATCTTTTAGATAATTAGCAGATAACATTTTGTCTCAGAACTGAAACACATACAGACATATGTAGGAAAGCATCTGGATCAGCAGAACAGGGTCTGTCTGAGAAAAGTGTGTGGTTACAACCTGGTTTGTACAGGTTTTCAGCTCAGAGTTGCAAAAGCAGCTTAAAACAGCTTTTAGTGAGTTGTTGTCCATTAGCTCCGCCACAATTATTGACTTGCTACATCCTCTTAATCTTGTTCTCCCATGCCATCAGGCTCTAATGGGAAATACTGCAAGAGCTCAATTGCCCTGAGAAAGTGAGATCTTGAAATACTGAAAAATCTGTGAACTGGTAATGCAGACCAGGGCTCCTGAAGGTGTTTTGGAATTACCTTTGCCAACCTGCAGGTTGAGCAGGTCAAGCTGATATGAGTGCAGGTGCCATCAGAAGGGGTGATCCAGGGACTTTCCCACCTGCAGCATTAACCCTTGTGTGGGAAGCCAGGCTGCTCCTTTCTATATCAGCTCATACTTCTGACAGCTGAAGCTGCTCACTGAATCCCATCCCTGGGTATGGGAGCTTCCAACTTGCACGTTTATAAACTGAGTGTGGAAACCTTCTGACCAATGCTTAGAAAACTGTACCTTCTAGAGTGATCCATTGATCTCTGGCTGACAGAGACACTTTTCCACCGATATTTTCGGCTCTGGATAATCCTTCTTTCGCCTCTTTGTTATTTCCCTTGAACATGCCTTTTTGACCAGAAATATCCTTCTTCTTCAGTTGCTGTCTTCATTCTACATACATTTTGCCAGAGCTGGTGAGAAGGGTGGGCTACTTATTTGCACAGTATCTTGTGGAATTTTAACTAAACTTCATTATTTATTATTTTATCTTTCCTGGAATCTCTGGGGCCTCAGTAGAATTCTTGGCATCTCTGTTCATGCTTGGGAAAGAGAAGCACATCTATAGGAAGGTCTGATGTAATGTAATTATATGTAATTGTCTTAGCCTCAAATGACATCACTGAAGATACATTTCATTCAGCTGAAGTTGTCCTTCACTTAAATTGAAAAACCTTTCAGTGCAGATGGAACTTACTTCAGTCTGGTTTGGTTTTTAATATAGGCAGAGGAATTTTTTCTTAATAAAGTTAATGTCTGATAGTCAGAAATGAGGAGTATGATCAGACTCTGGCATAGGACTATAATCTGTCTAGTATTTGTCATTTCTCAAAAGGAAAGTTTTTGCTTTTTACCATGAACAATGAAATGCTTGAAAAAGCATTCAGTCCAGGGGAGTTTGCAGTCTCAGAAAACTGGTGAATGTTCCAATTGCAATGTTCAGCGCGAAAGTAGTATTCCACCTTGGACCTCAAGTTCTTTCACTTTTGCCTAGGATGGTAGTGTCCCAGTTTTTCTTGGAGTCTTTAACTGCTGAACAAAACAGATACCCTGCCATTCTCCAGGGAAGTAGCAAGAAACAGAAGATCCATAGACTAAGCTCAGTACGAAGAGGGAGCTTTTGGATACGCAGTTTGGATTCCCGTGGGATTACTATTGGAATGAATGAATGAATGAATGCTGCAAGCAAGACAGAGGTTATGTTGGGAGAGGAATAATCCAGTTTTTCATTTTCCTTGTTTCTTCCCATGATGGATGATGTTATTCCTTAGAGCCAACTGGATAAAAAAATGCAGTTGTATTGAGAAAGAGCCAGCTGAGAGAGGAAACAGGTACCAGCAGCATCTTCCCTCTCTGCTCATGGGGCTTCAGCTTGGAGTGATGGTTGCTGACTCTTCTCACACCTCGATTCCAGTCTGCTTTTTTCCCCCAGCTTTTCTGATGTGATAGGGCAGTGATCAGCAGTGAGGCACTTAATGTGCCATCTGCTCTTGGAACATGCAGTATGGGCTGAGCTCTGCAATGGGGTGAGTTGGTTGAGGCAAAAGGCAGAAGTGTGTGTTCTCTAAGGTGCATCTCCTGACAATGTGCCATGTAAATCTCCCTAAAAACGGAGTTAAGATTTTGGGGGATAAAGAGACGGCTCTTCAGGGCCAAAGAGGACTCTTTGCTCAAAGGAAAAGCACAGTGGAAGCACAAATCCTTACAGGGTTTGAGTGATCCCTTGGAAAACATCACTAACCTTCCATGAATGAGGGAATGCATCTTTGAAGAGGAGAGGGGAGAGCTGTTTGGTTTAGATTTGTGGATTCCTAGATTTAAAGGGGTATTCTGCTCTTGAAATTCCATTATGTAGATGGGATGGCACATTAATGCATAAGTGTTTGCAATCCTATTTCTGGGGTGAGATGTATTGTTTTCTATGAAATATCTTATATTTAATATGAGTGGCTTGTGGTGAAAAGGATATGTTGTAGAAAATACATGTACATTTTGAAGTAGCTCTTTTGGATTCTAAAATTCAGCAAAGCAAAAACATCCACAACATCTGAGAGTTATTGCAGATTACTGAGACTGCACTAATGGAATATAAATAAGCAGACATCAAAATAACAAGGGCAGTAAGTCACAAAGTGCATTGACCACAGCACTTAATTTGATTATTCCACTCACTATTTAAAATTTGTGTTAAGCTATCGCATAGGAGTAGCAAGATCATAGCAAACAACTAATCTTTTTGCATGATGTAGAAGGTAAAAGGAATAGCTAAATATGTATTAATAGGAGCATAGTTACTTCTGTTTCTATTTTTTGTTTAATAAGGTGGTGTTTTGACAGTTTCCATCTTACTAAGTTCTATAAAAATATTAGTGCAATCTATTTATGTGTCTTCTTGAGTGTAGCAGTTAATAGTAAAACCAAATCCTGCTGAGTATAGTGTTTGAATTTTTTTCATCTTGTGGTTTTGGTAATAATTATGTAATTTTTCACTAGATTTTGGGTATTTCTTTCCATTTCAGAAACATTTTATGAGTCATAGTCAAAGAGAGGAAATTTAAGTTCAAGGAATACTACCTTAATGCTGCTTGTTTTCTTACTTACTGTTTGTGCCCATATTGATTGCTGTATGATTTAGACTTTGCTGATGGGGAAATATTTAAGCCTCAAAAATTAATGATACAAAGAAGCAACAATAGAAGTAAAAGATTGTGTCATCCTGCCCTAAGAAGAAAGGCAAATTCCAGAGTCACTGTCTCCTTTGAAATTTAAGCTTGAACGAATGTTTGTCTGTGGACTGCCTTTTTGAAGGTCTCAGCTCATCCTAAGAGTGTGGCAGGAGAACAAACAGGAGAGTCATGCTTTTGAAGTTAAACAGGGTTCACTGATACAGTGAATGGAGTTTGCGCAGATCTGGTTGGAACAGGATAATATTTAACCAGTCTCTCAAAATACAAACAAATGAATTTACCTGCTATACTACTGCAGGACCCCAAGTCACAGAGCAGGTCTGTAGATTGACACCAGTTCTTTACACTGCAGCTGTAAATGCATATCGAGCCACTGAATTCTGTCAGTGAAATACTGTCCTTGCAATGGCCTGGGTAATGAAGCAGCCGTGTTCTGTAGGAAGGCTACCCCTTACTATTGTTCTCCCTCTTGAGGCAATGATTTTTTGGGAAGTTGAGACTGCATCCAGAAGGCCACGTTTTCAGCTTGGGGTTAGACAGTGTTGCAGAAAGATACATGATAACTACCCCCATAAAACATCTCATTCTCTTTAGGTTTATCCATTCACTCAGTTCCTTGAGCAGTGCCCATTGCCCCTGGTTGGGAGGAGCTGTGAGTTTGCAGTGAGAGACTGTGGTCTGACAGAGTAAAGCACTGCTGAATTGATAAAAGAGGACTGAAAAGGTCACGAGTATCATCTTTTCTCCTCCCTTACTGTTTCCAATATATCTGCTGTTGGGGGTTTGTTAGCAGATACATTTTTATCAGCTCAGGAGAAATAGAGGCTTCTGGAAGAACTGTCTGTGATGTATAAACCCAACTTTGGGTGTCAAATGTAGAAATGAGATTTATCATCTACAGCTGAGGGATACTTAGTATTGGTATCTTAGTTTGAAGTTTTAATTTGGCTTAAGTTTATTTGCCAGGCATACTAATAGGATATATTGTTTTGACTTTTAGTACTTTTCTGGTCTTTTTTTTTCTCATTTGGAAAATCCCAAATTCAGCAAATTCCAGTGTGGTCTATACAATGCTGTGTCTGAAATTAGTTTTTCTTTTTATCTTTTCTTCCTTCCTATCTAAACATAACTGTTGACATTAAGTGCTTCTACATCCTCCTGCGGTATTGTGCCCTGCTGAGTAAGGACAATTTCAGTACCTAGTGACATAGCCTATTAGATTTTTCTCTGCTTTTATTAATCTGATTTTAAAGGTTCATATTATTTTGAGTTCTGGTGGCTTTGTTTTTGCTTGATTAAATCATGTTGGTCTACCTATCCCTTAGGAAAAGTTCGAAACCTGACTTTGTCCAGTCACTTACATTGTTCCTAACCCATCTGTGATGTTGAGAC
This sequence comes from Eulacestoma nigropectus, assembly GCA_013397775.1. Classification (NCBI taxonomy): domain Eukaryota; kingdom Metazoa; phylum Chordata; class Aves; order Passeriformes; genus Eulacestoma; species Eulacestoma nigropectus. The sequence goes on along the minus strand of VZTE01003945.1, from coordinate 843,855 downwards.
CTCTGTTGCAGCATGATCCAATGGGTCCAGTGATTCAGTGTATATCCGTCTTAATTGTACTCAAGAAGTCCAGACTTTCACTGTACATAAACCGTATTTTTTTTTCCGTGGCTATTCCTTCACTCTGTGTTCCTGTGCCAGCATTCAGAGCACAGGGGGGTCATGAGCCTCCCCCAGCTCCCTCTTGTACCTCTCACAAGATTGTTTCCTGGCTCTTTATGAACCACATCATCATTTGGTTGATTTTTGACATTTTTCTGTCATTTAATTCCTTGTTTTGCTGCTATTTGGATTTTTTTTTTTTTTGAAAGAAAAGAAAACTTTAAGAGTTTGGTGGGGAGAGTGGACAGGTCATGGGACAACAGAGTTCTTGACATGAAAACTAGAAGGAGAAGATGTGTAGCTATTTGCTAGAGAGAATGTGCTTCCTGATTATCGGTTGATTTTTCAGATGCTGAAACCACAGCCCTCTCTCCACTCGAGTCTATCAGGGTCTTCATCTTGAAAGACAACTCAAATACCCAGTCTTCAAATAGCAAGCGAGACCTGAGGGAGGCTTACCTGTTATAGGACTCAGGGCACCCGAGCCCTCTGGACACTTGCAGTCCAAAGCATTCTTTAACCTGAAACACATGGGATTCATCCACACCTTGAGCAGAAGCTGCACTGAAGACATCCTGTCAGAGAGATACTTTATGGCTGTTTGCAGTTGTTTAGCTGTACTCTGTGCTTGGCTTCCCACTTAGCCTTGATGCTGTTATTGAAAGGAGGATCAATGTATGTATCTGTGAATGGACATTCAGGAATGATCCTTCTTGAGCTCAGGTGTTGTTTACCTCTGAGAATCCAGCCTGGCTTCTGTTCTGCATCCCAAAAAAGAAATGCTAAGCCTGTTTCCAGTAACTAGAGACTTGCCTGAGTGTGCAGCACTCAGCTTCTTTAGTGCAGTATTACATCTGCATCAACTCTGGACTAATTCACTGAATCTATTATTTAGCACAGCTGCTTTTTGGAGTGTGGATATACTCAGAATAGGAAAAAAACCCCACGATGATAATTCAAGGTAGCATGCCACTGAAGTGTAAAATGTGCTGAATCTCATACTTATCTACATGCTGCTTTGCATCCACCTAAGCTAGTGTGTGTCAGCTTTCTACCAGCTTTTACATAAAATGTTGCTGTACCGTCTCGAAGACAAGGCAGTGAGCAGCTGGAACATCCTTGCCAAGTCCACAAACAGACATCTCAACCCTTCCTCAGAATGCAGTAAAGCAGCAGTTAGACACCCCTTTCATCCTCTGAATCTGAGTTGTGACCTGGTGGTTCTCACATGCCCAGTGGTTTGGAAAAGTCACCAAATGTCTATTTCACAGTGTTCTCTGCTTTCAGAACACGGAAAAGGATTTTTTTTTTCCTTGCTCACTTCTTTTCCCTCAAAACTTGTGTTCATTGTCTTCATCTGAATTTTGTTTCTTCAGAGACATCAGAGGAGGTGTGGTGAGTTGACCCCGGCCTCCAGCTATGCTCCACCCAGCCACTTGCTCCCCCTAAGGGAAAGAGTAGGGCAAGCAAAAGCAAGAAAACTCATGAATAAAGACATTTTGATAAATAAATGAAAGAGGAAAAAAAAGAGGCAACACAAAGGCAACCACCATTTAGTAGATCAATTCATTCACCACCTACAGTGGATCAATGTCCAGCCAGTCCCCAAGGAATGGAAATTTCCGAGACCAACACCACCCAAAGCCTACCCATTTTTACTGCTGAGCAGGAGGCCATATGGCACAGAATATTCAGCTTGGGTCAGCTGCTCTGTCCCCTCCAGCTTCTTATCCACCCCTGGCCTACCTGGGGGATAGAATAGGGAAAAGAAAGAAAGCTGTGCAGGTATGCTGGGCAATAGCCAAAACACCGGTGTGTTACCAGTGCAGTTTTAAGCACAAATGTGAAATACAGCACCATGTAGGCTGCTGTGAAGAAAATTGATTCCATTTCAGCCAGACCTAATACAGGGCATAGCCAGAAAACCAACTGTAATGGTCCTGGGTAAATTCAAACATTTGTGTTCAGAAAAATAAATCTGTGAAGCTTAAAAAGTTCTTGTTCGCTTGAACCAACAACACATAAAATTCATGCTGTTTCTGAGTGGCAGTGTGCGAACTGAATAAGAGCCTTCCTCTTCCATACTAGCACTATTTAATTTCTCAGGCTGATGGTGCTTACAGAGAGCAAACCTTCACGTGTACATGTCTGGGCTGCTTCTTTAAGGCTGATGTTCCTCTCACTAAACTTAAGAAATTGAGATGCAGCTTCTGTGTCAGAGACCTAAGTTTGGGTTATAATCATGTGAGTTTGGTACCTGGACTTCGGGGGAGTCCCACTGGAGATCTGTCACTGCTATCCGGGGAGTTCAAATCGTAGTTCAGCTAATCAAATGTAGGTGTCTGCTCTTGGGGTCAGGAGTGGCTCTCAAGGTTTCGCTCATTTTAGTGACTTGATCTCCTCTGACTGTGGTGCTCCGATCAGGTTTCTGACATCAGATGCCTGAATCTAAATTTAGATGTAAGGCCAAAGCCTGGGGGCTGAAATCAGTAGCCTGCATCTGGAGCTGTTTGAGATACCCCCAGGGTATTTTGTTTTGACTTGCCTCCAGCTGTTAGACCAGAGGAACCTGGCACTTCCGTAGGTTCTGCATCATATCTGCCAACTGTGCAGGTGTCTTGCATACCCATGAGTGTCTGAAATGGCACTTAGTATCTGAGCAGCTGAACTGACCCCCTGGTGGAGCCTCAGATACCCACATGTGTGATAATGCAGGTTCTCTTTATAGTAAGTATAAAAGAATAAGCCCTGTTATTTCAAATTAATTTGTATTTCTGTGACCTGCCAGTACTTCTCTGCGTCTAATATGGAATTTGACTAGACATAGAGGTCATCAAAACTGAGACATTTAAAGTGAGGTAAACATTCTACAAAGTCACATGCCTTTCTACAAACAGTCGAGTAGTTTACTTGGTCCTTTTAGACCTGCTGTCTTAGAGCATCACGTATTTTTATGCTTAGTTTAACAGCTGTAAAACATATTCCCTTTTTATTTGTAAGGTACATTGACATACTCATGTGTTGCACGGCAACATATAAGTAACTGCTTTTCATGACAACTGCTTTTTATGATTTCTGAGTAGGAGTGCTGGCTTCTGTATTTTCCAGATGAAAGTTAAGATGATGCCCTTATTTATGGACAGGAAAGGAAAAAGGGTCAAGGAAACTTAAGAGTAATACTCAAAACTCTTATGCTGAGTGTACAGGTGGTTTAGTTATTAATGCATTAACATTTATTGAAGTATTATTTACTGTTGTACCATCTTTATAGATTCAGAAATACCTGTGTTCTTGCACACAAGGGGATAAATAAACTATGTCAACCTACTGGGTCCTTTATGCTTCCAGTTTATGCAGTCTGGTGGGAGGCTATAGCACTGGAACTATTGAAGCAAGTGTCAGATACAGGCTTACTCTAAGGGAAAGAGTTTGTGGCAGGTTGCTGTCTGGAGCAATTTCATTTGAGATAATGGTTCTAGGGGTACAGAGCTAACTCCCTGGATGACGTGTGTGGGAATGCTTATCAGCATGCAGTTTTTTAAATATTTCATATTGTTTATGAAGGTCTAAAATACAAAGAGAAAGATGGCAAGGAAACAAGGCAGCACAAAGAGACACTAATGGAATATTTTATGAAGATTATTCACCCTTGAATAAGCAGTTGTTATAAAGTGATAATTTATCACAGTGAATGTTCTTCCTTTCAGACAAGGAGTATTGCAAAGTGATATTTCCGTATGAAGCACAGAACGATGATGAACTCACAATCCGGGAAGGTGATGTTGTCACACTTATCAGCAAGGTAAAAGCAATATTTTTCTCCTATAAGCAGTGATACAGTTTTTTAAAGTGACATCATTTAATTGGCATAAAATTAGTGTTTGTGCCTTTGACAGTGTTGTTGCTAAACCAGTGCTAGTGTGACAGTGAAGCATTACACAGATTCAGAGCCCTACATCTCCCTTCCTCTTGTGCTTTAGAGCCTTACCCTGGTAATGAATGTTAAGCAAAGAACAGCCTATGTGTACTCTTGAGTTTACAAATTTATACAATTAATTTTAATTTGAATCTACTGGCAGATCTACATAAATTGTAAATTGATCCCTGTAACAAACATAATGGCTTAGAGAATAAACTGGAAGATTGAATACAGCGGGAGCTTTGACTATTTCTCTTCAATGTGTGAGTTATTTTTGTTGTAGGAATTGTGAATTAGATTTTTGGGTTAGATTGAGATAATGTGCCTAGATTAACTTCCTGAACTAAACATTTAAAATGTAGCCACCCTTAACACTCAGGTAAAGGAGAAAAAGATGATAGAACTGAAAATAAATAATTTTAGATCTGTGTTTTTTCTTTAAATGAAATTATTCAAGATTAGAAATTAAAAAACAGTGCCAGGATTTATATTAAATCTTCCAAAGCCATAGAGTGAGATGGTGAGTAAACAGTTGGTTTTCCTTTAGAAGAGCTGTGCACCATGTTACAAAGAACAGATTATCATTTAGGTGCACTTAATTTCCTGCTCCTTTTTAAAGACTTTACAGTTTGTTTAAAAGTTTTTGATTGCTGGACATAAATATTTGTGGGGAAAAAAATCTATAAACTAGAAAAGGCTGTGGATTTTCCACGAGGAAGATGAATCATAACAATGTACACAATACTGCTGCTTTTGTTTGTGCTTATATGAAAGAAAAGAATGAGTTCTATAATTTATAAGTTTCATAAGAAATTGTTACTTGACTGAACAATTTGGCACTGGGTGAAAAAAAACCAAAATCTTGGGAAGTACATCTGAGGCAGTGTTTGCCACGTACTAAGCTATTTTCAATCCTAGAGTACATCATATTTGTCCTGAACAATATGCATGTAACCAAAGAAAAGTAATCAGACATTTGGTAGGAAGAGAAACTGAAAATGTAAAAATTAATTGTGTACATTAAATATCCTTTAGTGACTTGCCCTCATTGACTTTTGTTTAGCATGTTTGTAGAGCTGTTTAGCTTTTCCTGATTTAGAATGTTCTCATGTGAGTATTTAACAGTGTTTCTGATCATGAAAATGGCTTTTGAGATGTTTCTCCTGTCCACTTTATGCTTTATTGACCAGGCTGATTTAATTCCCTGAGATGGCTGGTCTCTGGGTGGAGCTGTGTTCATCAGAAAGCATAGATAAAAAGACAATTACATTACTGAGGTTTCAATGTGAGATTTCATTTGCTTGCTTTTTCCCATTTTCTTCTTCCCTCTGCCTCTGCCCCCGCAGTGGAAGGATATTTGTCTTTTATAGTAACTGAGCTGATCATTTGACTGTATTGATCAGTTCTCCAAACCATGCAGAGAGATTGGTTTGGAATAGTAAATATACTATTCTCTAGCCCTGTCCTTCTACTCTCCAGCCTGGTGATATCAAGCCGTTGCAGACATTTTATTTCATTTTCTTCTCTTTTTCTGTGTCATGTCACGTCTATGAACACTTACATAAACCCGTGCCTCTAGAGAGCAGGGGATCTCAATGCACAAAAGCCTGATGTTTCTCTGTGGATGCGTTTTTATGCAGTGTCTGAACTGATCTGAGCCACTGAAGAAACAGTGCTTAACAAGCAATCACTTTGCAGATCCTTTTGTGCTTTGCAGACTTCATTGCAGTCAGGCGTGGGGTTTCTTCATCTGTTTTTAACACATAGTTAAAAAAAATAAAATTCAGGCTATGTGGAGTCAGCATCTTTGCTGTAGAGTTCTGAAAACAGTGGGGTCTCCTTTATGCTCTACCACGTAATACAGTAACTTTATTTTAGTCCAGATCTTCTGAAGCAGTTGTCTGTTGACATTTTTCTTTTAGTCAGCAATAACAAAGTCAGCTTCATCTTTCTGCCCACTAATGGCTTCTGCTCGAGAGTTACCTGGAGTTCAAATCACCATGCTTACATGACCAGTTACTGAGCCATGCTGACTAATAGGCATCAAACATATGGAATGCTCCAGAAACTATTACCATAGCTTTGCTTTGCTATCAGATTACAGAGTTTCTTTTAATTTATTTATAATAAATTGTTTTGCAGCTTTTGCTTTCTAGGCTGGAAAGCATTAGACAGCATTTATTCTTCCCAATTACCTAGACACAAAGAGAGAAGATTGGTACTTTTAAGGAAACAGATGAGTGTCACAGTACTTCCTACAACCACAGATGCATTATCGTAAAATAATGTGTTTTGTTGAAATCACTGAAACCAAAAAGTGATACAGATTCACAGCATAGAAAGTCCGTCACTAGATGAATCTGTTTTCCCACAGTTAGATCCATAGGAGTGTTGAATGCTCATAATTTTAACTCATGCTGAATTTGCATTTAATTGAAAACAACAGCATTGGTGAGAATGTGTGGGAGTGGCTGAAGTAATGAGTGAGTGACAGAAGAATGGGAGAGAAATCTCATAAAAATAATGTAAAATGCATTATAATAATCTTAAAAGCACGAAGATGAGATAGCACTTGATAGGTACTAAGACAAAAGGGAATGGCTCAAATGAGATAAAGGGAAGGTTACTACCAGAGGCTGTGTACAGGTGCACACACATGTGACAATGGGTGTGGGAGGAAGCTGTTAGTCTGATATTTGTCTTAAAATGCTAAGACCTAGTATTCAAAATCACCGCTCTAACAGAGTCCCACAGCTAAAAGAGGTAGGAGTATAGTAGATTTCTCTCTTTTATTCAGTTGAATTAGTTATAAAAGTCCCTTTGTCAAGATCATAAAATCAAGGTCATAAAATATCTACCAAATATAAAGAGCAAACCAAGATTTTTTTTTTGTCATGGCCTTTGCAGAATCTGTTTCAAGTTCTCACTCTGTTTTGATGGATGTTGAGATCTTGAGTCACAAGCTGGTCAGAACTTCCCTACAGGTCTCTGTGATAAGAGAATTTGAATATCTGAGGTTTCTTTGAAATAGCCAAAGAATACTTTGAACAGATTTGCTGAATCACAAGTGACCTCCCTAATCACACAAAGAATGTGCCAGAAAGGTTTATTTAAGCACTGAAGAGAGTCAGTAGAGGCTGATCATTTACAGGTCAGAATGGTATGTATTTGGGGAGCTGTAGGGTGAAAGATGGCATTATGCAAAACTGATAGCCAAAAATAATTGCCAATTATTTGGAAAATATACACTATGAGATAGAGTCCAAACATATCTTAGTTGTTTCCTTATAGGTTAAAATGTACCTAAAAGACTGAAGAAAAGCAGAAACTTCACATACATCTATTCCAAAAATTTCTGGAAAAGGTTTTTCTTTCTTTCTTTTCCCCAGTGAAGCAAATACCCTTGTAAATACCTAGAAAAGGTTTTATTTATTAATAAGTGGAAATAAAAGAGGGCAAATGGTAGTCCTTTAATAACTTCATGCAGAATATTTTAAAAGACCCAAAAATATTGCTCAGAATTGCAACAGAAGGTAGAAACTTCATCTTCAAGGCAATAAACTACTAGACCTGGTGTCTTTACTTTGCAAAAAAGGAGTCTAAGAAAAATACATCTTTGAAAAAAAGAGAATAAAAAGCAAAATACAGTAATTCTACTTTTACAGTTCAGGTGATGGTTGTGCATTTCGATTATGAGATATGTTCACAAGCTGAAAATTATGAATGGCAAGAGGCCATGAGACTGACACTGTAGGTTATTTTTGTATTGTCAAACATTTATGTTCTTTAGGTAACTTTTTTTATTGTCTTCAAAATATTCCTGACAGCATTTGGGTATGGGCAAGAACACTGGTAATGACTGCACCCTGCAGCTGAGAGAGCCTGGCAAACAGGTCTTTTATCATGCTCAAATATTCATTTTGGAGATTTTATTTGTAATAAATACACTTTCTGCTAAGCAACAGAAGATTCATGTGACATTTTCAACTGTTATCATGAAAATTTTACAGGACTTTTTATTCCAGCCCTCTTAGACATAGCTACTGTAAGCTGCTTTTCTACAAATTTATTAATAGCTTTGGTAAATTATGACAAAATGCATAGGATTCTGAAGACTTCACTGGCACACAGAAAATGACCTGTGTGAGGAATCAATAGAAATAGCTACATAATTTCAAAGCAAATATATCAAGCACACACTGGCAGCTGTGCACTCATTCAAAAGCAGTTTTACTTGCAAGGATGTGGAAGGTTGCATTGCAGTGCATCAATCTACCTGAGCTCTAGGCAGTAAAGACTACTTTGTTCCCAGGAATGAAAATGGTCTGGATAAATAAAATTACCTGCTTCAAAAATCATTGCAGGTTTGAAAAGCTGAAAGCAACAGAAGGATTTCCTCACCTGAACCCTTATTACCAGAGCAGTAGTGGATGGCACTGATATCAGGGGCAATTCTGCTAATTCTGAGTTTATAAGGTGATTTTGCTGATGCTATTCAAATAGTACTGGTAAAGTAACTGCATTGGTATCATAAAAGACTCAACAGGATAATCACCAGTGAAAAACTTACATGATGGTTTATCTGATCTAGATATTTAATGACAATCCAGGTATTTAATGGCAACCCAATTTGTAGAGCTTAATTCTGTGCTGGGGGGCAAACAGCCGCAAACCTAGTTTTTAAAAATAAGCACAATGCCAATCACTTTCTGCAAAGCTCATATTTGCTTTTGGTGTTATTGTTAATAATTTATTGCAAGATTTGCAAGTTTTGTGGTTCAAAATGCTGTACATTAAGTAAGTTCCTGCCCTGAAGCATATGCAGTCAGGTGATAAGACAGACAAGTAAGTACAGGTGAATTGAAGAGTATAAGGAAACAATTCAATGAGATTGAGTCGTGATAGTCTCTTTCATCATGTCCTTTTGTCACTGGTGTGGTGGTCTCTGTGTTTGTCCCTGTAAGAGCGTGGAATCTGCCCTTATGCAGTGTTTAATACTGCCCAATCCTTAGGGTAGCCACAAGGCAGTTAATTTAACCCTGACCGTGTTTCTAGGCAGTTACTGGAGCATGGCCCTTTTGCCAAAACACTTCTACTGCTTTTCTCTCTTACAACATCTTTAAATGCTCATCCTGGTGTAGGAGGTAATTGTCCAGAGCACTTTCTTTAGCTGAGTGATTGCCAAGGTGAACTCAGCTGGGCAGGGTTGTGAAGGAAAACAGCTGCTCTAACGGATGCAGGAGGCTCCTAAAGGGATGAGATTAGTGAGTGCTATGTTCGAGAATCTTGCCAGTGAGATGAGGCCGTGAGCAGGGGAAGGAGCAGGAAGCAGACAGTGTGATAGAGAAGGACACTTGCTGATACTCAGTCAAACATTTTACTGGGCTGTGGAGTCACTAGGGTAGAAATCCCTGTTGCCAGAAATTGTTTCTGTGGAGTTTTGTTCATTGCTGAATTTTTCTGTACGCCTTTGATTACAAACAGCACACACATATTTTGCAAACCTTGGCTATGGAACTATATGAAGGAATTAAAAACTTCTAAGTTTTTCTTTAAATATGAGCTAATAGGTAGGATCACTAATTCTTCCTTATTAAGATGAAATCTTCACTATTTTCCCCTCTATGGATAAAAACAAACCAACAGAGTGATAATATTTGAGGTCGTTAAAATACATCTAATTGGCGAGAAAACAGAAATTTTCCAAGCAGAAATGTGATAGTTTAAGACTGTCTCTTTCAAAATAAAGTTTAGGATTGTCTCTTTCTTCCTATGAAAGAAAGAAAAAAATTAGTCATATTTAATTATAGGTAATTTTGTTTTTCCTTGATTGACAGCTAAAATCAAGCTTTTAGCTCATTTGTAGAAATTAGTTTACTAATATAACCATGCAAAAAAATTTAGGTTATGCAGGGGAAAGTGTGATCTGGTTTAATAAAATAAAATAAGTGGCTTTCTGTCAGAGCAACAGAATGGAATTTTGCTGACATGGAATATTTAGTCATGCAAATGCCCTTTTTTGGGGTTTTAATACAAGATATTTTGCACAAGATATTTTGTGCTTAAAGAGAAGCATGTAAGCAATAAAGGCACTTGCTTCTTGCCTCCGGAAATAAATAGGTATTTCCCTCAGAAAGAACAATACGATAAAGGCTCCTGAGATATCCATGAATTATTCATCATTGCCCAGACCTAATAGCCATACCTAATCTGCTTTCTGTGTTCCTTGTCCCCTACCCTTCTCTTCTTCCCTTGGCACCAGTTTTTCCCCCAGGACATCCTGCCTCCTCCTCTGACTGGTAAACCTGCTTGTAGCAACACTGCTGATTCCATACAAGAAATTATTTTGCATATTGTGCCTGCTGAGGGTGCAGTTTAACATGATAGATGGTAGGTGGCTGCTAAAAGGAATGGTTCCCCTGCCCTTCTGCCTTGCATCTGGCAACCGCAGGACACACAGGGGCATGTAAGCAGGGAAGGGTGATGGAGGAGTGAGACTGCCCCAGCAGCTTGCTGAGAGGTTGGCGTAGCAGTAGGGTGGCTTCACCCTGACCTGAAACTTTCCTCTGTGGGTTTTGACTAATAGGAATCAGAAGGTTTGGATTCTTTCTGGGTTTCAAGCCATGATGCCATGAGGGATGGCAGCTGGGGTAGGTCCTGCAAAATGAGCCCTGTTTGATATATTGCCAATGTGTGCAGCAAGTGCCTGGAGTAAAACTTGTGTCATTGCACAGAAGCATGAGTGTTTCCTCAAATGAGTGATATAAAGCAATTTTGTAAAATTTGTGGCCACACTGATGATAAAATAAATAAATGTGTTCATTTTCTAAAATTATTTTATATAATCAGTAAATTATGGAAAACAGACTGAGTAGTTCCTCTTTCTTGAACCTTGTCCTTGGCCGAGACTTTTAAATGTTTATAAATCATTTTTGTAACACTTATCCATATCTTGCAGCATTTCTTGGCTGCTATGATTAGCAGTGGGACATGAAGTTAGGTCTGCGTAGAGACAAAGCTTGACAATGTTTAATCAGGTACCAGGTGCAGCTTACTTTTCATTGGTATCTTTAGAAACATTACAGAAACACAAATGTTTGAACTGAGCACTTAAATAAGCTGTTAAGCCTGTGATTAGTCAAGGGAGAATGGAACAGCCAGCACTCAAATGCTGATCTCATTAGTATATTTATAATATTATTTTTTTAAAGAACACACTGAAGTTCTCTTTTCCTGTTCTTGTTATTACCAATTGTGGTGCTACAACAGTGTCTTCAAAATAAGGGGATTCTTTTGTTCATGGGAAGTCCCAAATTTGAATTTTGACAAATGCAAGTTCATGCCAAGCTGTGTAGGTGAAGTGGCAGGATCCCTCATGCATGCAATGCTTCGAGATTCGCATCATTTGAAAGGCGTTTTGTTTGTAAGTATGTTTAACATAGCCAAGCTAATCTAAAAAGATCTAAATATGTCTAAAAGACATATTCTGAGATAAAAAAGGAAAGAATATTTTTTTCTACTTAGAAAAGATATTGCTGAAATGCTGAGGTGTCTGGAAAACTGTGATTATTGCTCACAATGTGGGCTTTAGATTCACTGCTTAGGTTCATCCTTTCTTTTATTCTGAGTGTTGGGTTCACCTGCTGGTTTGATGGTATTATCTGAAGTCCAGCCTTTTCAGGGTAGGGAAAGCTATTTCAAGGGGAAGTAAAAATGCACACAGAGTGCCAAGTAATTAGTAATTGTAATTAGGACCCTGGTCCTAAGATGTCTTCCATCTGTGCAGTAATAGCATTAAAAAATCCTTCAAATGTTTTGTTCTAGGTTTTTATAATCTTTCTAAATACAGAAAATGTAATTATGTAAATATTTTATCTTGGCTCATCAAAGGCATAAATTATGTCTGTTACTACCACCACCTTTCATGTTTGTGTTGGCTAATTTAGTTTTTATTTGAGTATTGGAGTGTTAGAGTTTTATGATGTGGAACATATTTATTTCTCCATGATGATTCTGCTGACTGAACATTGCAAATGAAGTGAATCCTCAGAAGAGATTGTTTTGTTCAATAAGCAACTTAATTCTTACTGTTTGTACAAATATTTCATCAAAGCTTTTTAGCCTCATTGCTGATTAAACTATTTAGTCACAGAATGTAAAGTCAAAAGGTTAGACCTAGCCTGAAACAGATTTAACAGAAAAAATACATCTGCTCTGTTAGATCCTCTGCTCTAACCTCCTGGGTATTGCAGGTCATTCATTATTCCCAGCCAGTTTCTTTTTTGCAGAGTTCAATAACTTGGGCTGATTTTTGCACAGACTTTGTCTTCTAGAGAGGTGTCTTCTTGTTGTGCCTTCCAGTAAAAACCACAGCCTGGAAAGAGTAGTGTAACCTGAGCTGAAATAATGTCTAATTTCTGACTATCTTTCCTGTTTCCTTCCATACAATGATGACATGGGAATTTCTTAGTAGAGCCTTGGAGCTTATGGATAAATAAAAATTTTCCTGTTTGACTCCTTTAGCTTTAAAAGGTGCAACTGGCATTATCAGATGTAAGGTTCTGTGTGTCTTGGGCGTGAGAACTGACAGGAGATGGGAAGGATCCATGCAGGACTTGGGGCTTTTGGGATAGGCTAAGGATTTGAGCAGGATAAGCGCCTGGGTTAGGGGCCAAACAGAGCCAGACTGGGAGGTTTCCTTTCATGCTTTTCTTTCAATGTTTCATAATCTACGTGTATTTGCAAGAAGTATGTAAAGGGAAAAAAGGTCTTCTCCAGGACTGCTTCAGAATATGAATTTATTGTCTATTGGGCTGTCTCTTCTATCTCAATTATCTCTCATTAGGTAGTTGTTGAGAGATTCATTCTGTCTTACTGACAGATTTTAAAATCATGTTTCTGCCGAGGAATACTTGATTACTAACCGGATGCTCTAAATCATAGCCATTTTCTTTAACAGAATTTAACAAATTTTGCACTGTACTGTAAGGTCTCAATCCCAGTAACTGAGCTTATAGTAAGTAACAAACTGTGATCATTTGAAGAAGTCCTAGGCAGCACAATGTGAGTGTAATGTAAGCCTCTAGAGGGATACTTTCCTTCATTCATACATATTTTACCAACTTGAATGAGAATTGATGAATTCTCAATTCTCTAAAATCAATTATTTTCTAACTCTTACAATAAAATTGGATTTTTGAGAATGGTCTGTCTTGGTTTCAGCACCATAACACTGAATGTAGCAAGAATTTCTAAAGAAATGTATTTTAATATTATTAAAATGCTTTTTTCACCCAGATGTAATGTGATTTTGTTGTTTCCCCCAAATGCTGAGGTTGTGTTAATGAAGATTGGATGTGTTTTTGATGATGATTTGAAAATCACAGAGCCTGTCCACTGGCCTTCTCCAGTGTTTGTGAGAGTTGGGATCTCTCAGCCCCAGCACTGCAGTCAAGCCTGGAGGCCCCACAGGTGCCCTGCATGGGTGGGCTGAATGGCAGAGAGCTTGTCTTACAGATTTGTCTTTCTATGAGACCTTTAATCCTGAAATTCAGAAGCCTTTATATGTTACATGTATCTCTGTGTGTATGGTTGATGTCTTGGAAAGTCCAATAGACACATTTTGTTTGCATTGAAGGTGGCTTGTTTTTCCTTAAATGACGAGATTGGCTAGCTGTTGTCAAGAGACTTCTCAAGAGATGCTTACAAGGGGGTCAGCAGTAATTTAATGGGGGGCTGCCAGCACAGCAGAGCTGACACAGGAGAGCTCCCAGTGCAAGCATAAGAGGGATTCATGGTTTTCTGAATAATGTGATTTTACCAGCTCAGCATGCTTCTTGATGAGAACCAACTTTAGAAGGGCAGAAGGAAAGCAGAGATTTAATGAATACAAATGCCAACTGCTGGGATTGATTTTTATTATTATTATTTTTAAGGAACTATGTCTTCTAATGGAGATTTCCAGAAAAAAATGTACTTTTTCCAACCCTGCACCATTATGGTGTATCTCAGTACAGACACTACAGTATAAGCTTCACGTATACTTTTCTGGGGGCCTACTTTTTCTTGTTCTTAGTGTTGCTTTCTATCCTAGCTGTAATGATGAAATCTGTGTGATGAAATGTTTCTGAATCAAAAACTTTTAATCGAAAAATCAAGCAGTTGTGGGTTGATGTCTAAACTATAGCTTCATATTTTAGCAGCATTGCAAAGTACCATCATGTTCAGAGGAGCAGACTGTGCAGCAATCAGCTCCCTCAGAAAAACAGAAGTCTTATTTACAGATGAGAAGACTGGCCTTTTTCAGATGTATTTCTTCAAGAGTTTACACAGCTGCAGTTCAAGTCATGGATAGGAGAGAAGATAATTACATAGCTTATTACTCATTTTGTGACCTTGGGGAATAGAAAAAATCTGACAAAAACCTCCCTCTTTGCTAGGGTCAGCTTGGAAGATAGATTAGGGAGGGAAGAGATGAACCTGGGCCACAGCACTCCCTGGAATAGTCCTTCCAAAGGTAGCAAGAGATGAGGGGAGTGGGTGCTGCCTTGAAGGCCTGGCTGCTTTGGAGGAAAAGGCAGAAAACGTCTTTGCCCCTAAAGTTAAGTGGAAAGCATGGCTGCAGCAGTGGATGCCTGCTTCCTCTCAGGCTTCCTTGTATTTTGCTAAAGCTGCAGAAATTCCTCAGCTATTGATAGAGTCCCAGTATCAGATGGCTGCTAATGCTGGAGTGAGCAATCTTGATGCACTTGCAGCTGGCTGCAGTGATGATCAAGATACAAGTCCAGTGGGCTTCTGAACACATTATAATGGACATTACACACAGAGCCAAGTAGCTACAGGTTTTTATTTGAGTGATTAAGAACAGTCTTATAGCATACAGTAACCCACCCGTAAGTGGCTTAAAGAAAAAAAATAGTAAAAAAAAAAAAAAGAAAAAAAAA
>VZTE01003945.1:813299-828846 GCA_013397775.1 Eulacestoma nigropectus | reverse complement strand
TAAAAAAAAAAAAAAGTAAAAAAAAAAAAAAGAAAAAAAAAGGTAAAATAATGCATTGTACTTGGAAGAAAACATACACTGGAGCATGTCTGACATGTAAATTATAGTAATCTTGCATGCTTTATTGACTCCTGGCAAAATAATGAAAAAAATCCAAATAGTAGACTTTTATTATAAATATGTTCACAACCAGAAGTTCTGCTTTGCATTTTTAGCAAAAGTGTTGGTTTCCTTCATGTTCCTTTCATCTGGCTCAGGCCTAGAGTGCAAATAGCAGTGTGGGCTAGAAATAAACCCATCTCTAATAACCAAGTCTGCTTTTTTAAGAGAGAGAGCTTTATATGAAATAAAACCCCCTCTGTCTTTGGGGCATCTGAAACTCCGGCCTCCTTGCAGTGGAGGGAAAGGCTGTGAAGCTGTAAGCATTGCCAGCAGGGAGAGTTCAGTCATGTTTGTGTAGTGGGGTAATCAGTCACCACCAAGTTTGTAGCTGGGACACAGATTGGCATGAGAGGCACATACCACCTGCCAGGTATGAACTTGAGTCTTTTCATTTCATGGTCTTGAATGTGGTATCAGGTACTAAAGGGGACTGACAGCTCTGCCTTATCTGCCTCCGTGGTCACCTCTTTTACCATCAAAGAAAACCAGCGATGGTGTTTGACTGAAGGGAAGTTTGTGTTCTTGTCTGGTGAGCAGCTGGACTCCTGAGCTGGGGAGATGACATGGGCCAGTGTCGTGTCAGTAGTGTCTGTCTGGGTACAGCTGCTTCTGTGCAGAGTGGAGAATTTGTTAGACTGTGGAGCATAAGGTGCTTTACGCTGGGGCTTTTTGTTCAATCTCCACCATCTTCTGCTTTTTTCCCGCTGAAGTGAGAGCACCAAGGGAAGGAACAGCATGATGTTTGCTCTAATTCAAGAGCAGTAGTTCTGCTGCTAAGAAACCTTTTAATGTAGGATACTGCGTGCATAAGAGGCCAAGCAATGTCATGATTCTTTCACCTGGAAGAGGAGAAAGCATGACTCCACTATTTTATGACTTTTCTTGGTCACCATGAGAGTGGCTGCAGGATCACTGCAGTTGCTAAAAGGTGACTTAGCCATGATCTTATGCTGCCAACGCCACTTATGTATCTCACGGTATTCATGTCCGTTCAGTAAGTGTGATAAGTCTGTTGCTCTGAATGGAAACTTTCTTTGCCTATGTTAAAATATGTCTGTATGGCTTTTTGGCTGGTCTGTCTACTCACATACCTCCCTCTTTCCTGTCTCCTCTGCCCCTACCCTTTTAGTCACCACAGACATAAGTTTCAGAGTGGAGCTGTGTTTTTACCTTTCTTGTTTTACCGTTGGTTTGGGTTTGTATTTTTTCTGTTTTGATGTTGTTTCAGCACTCCCTTCTGAAAAAAAAAAGTCTGTTTTCTCCAGATGATTCCCTCTTCCAATTTTATTCACAGCTTGCATGTCTCACTGCTAATTCCATGAAGAATAGTTCTTCTTATACTTCATGTCAAGAAAAGGACTGATGTTTTTTAGTTCACTTGTGCATACTCTTAAAATTCTTGGCAACATGTTGACAAAAGGTAACTATATTCTGATTTTCTAGTAGTTGCCATTTCTCCCACATTTACCCTTTCCTCTGACTTACGCAAGTGTTGCAGCCCAGGCTGACATTTTAGTACCGTATATTTTGTGTAATATTTATTTCTTATAAAGTTTAAACATCTCTTCTCAAAAATTCCTTAGCACCTCAGTCTTTCCCTTCACTATGTTTTGTCCAATTCTTTGCCCAAATATTTAGCACAAAACGAATGTTGCTGGTAAATCCAGTGTATTCCATTTTTTTATCCTTTATTTGGGAACTGCTGAACTTGGAATTAGAATGGATGTCGAATGGATGTGACAGCTGGAATCACACCCTGCCTTCCCTGGGGCAGGCCCAGCGGGCAGACAACGGGCAGACAGGATGCATGACATGGAGGATTCCCTATCCTTGCTCTGCCTGGCTGGACACAGTGGCTGAAGGGACAGGAGTCAATGGCAGCAAGTTCCTGCCCAGCACAGCAGGAGCATCTCCTCTGTGACTGTCCCACATTTCCAGGTGCCCTGGTGCAATCGGTGTGAGGCTGTCCCAAGTTACAAGCAATAGGCCTCGAGTTGTGCCAGAGGAGTTTTAGATTAGGTACTAGGAAAACTTTCTTCACCAAAGGAGTTGTCAAGCACTGGAAGAGGCTGCCCAGGGAAGTGATTGATTCTCCATCCCTAGAGGTATTTAGAAGACATGTAGATGTGGCACTCAGGGATATGGTCTAGAGGTGGACTTGGCACTGCTTGGAAAACAGATGGGCTTGATGATCTTGAGGTCATTTTCATCCTAAACTGTTCTATGATTTTACTTCACTGGAAATCAGGATAAAACTAAAATTTGTATTTTAATGAGAAAATCTCCCTCAAGATTTTTAATTTCTCTCTTTCATGAATCTGCCTCTGCCTGAACAATCAAAGCAGGCTTGGCAATGTGAACCAGCAGTGGATTTCTCTAAGGTCTTTGATTGCACTGTCACTGCAATGACAACATGAGTATAGTCTCCAAATTAAGCTTTGGCAGGTAGGAGCTGATTTTTACAGTAGCTGAATGTTGACCCAGTTGCCACCTAACTTGATGAACTCTAGTATCTGGAGTATCTTTTTTGCCATGTCTTACTCTTCGATTTCGTAAATATTTTGTGGGTTTTCTTTTCTTAAAGGAAACTAAAATGCATTTTTAGTACTTAGAATACGTTTTTGTCATAGGAGTTTGGGGATATTTCATCATCTGTTTTTTGTTTGTTTACATTGTTATATGAGTCTGACAGGATAACATGGAGATAAAGCAGAAATCCATTTAGTTTGTTAATAAATTTTGTGTTGTTAATAAAGATTTGTCAATCTTGATACTGGATTGCTTGACAGCTTTTCTATAAAGTTTGCATTTTGAAATTACAGCCATTTTGCTGTACTTGAACACATGAAGATACGTTAAAAAAGACATTATGGTTAAGGTTGCATGTCTGGTGGCAATCTGGAAGAATTGGAGTGGTTTTTGCTCGGTGTTCACAAGCAGACACATTTTTTTAATCACACTGCCTTGATTGTACTTCATAGCTCTTCCCTTTGTCAGTACTTGTGGCAGCTTGTGCAGCTGTAATGCAGGTGTGTTTGTGTGCTGGTCTGTCCCACAACGAAGACCTACCTGCTGCCAGCACCTTGGGTTGGCTTCCAGAGGTTGCTGGGGCACGGCAAACCTGCAGTTGTGGGTAGCAGGAGGGCACCACCATGGAGATTCTTCACCAGATCTCATCACTAGCTTTTAACTTCTGAAATCTCTTTGGTTTTTTTTCAGTCACACATAAGCCTCCTCTTGCAAGTGAAGTAAATGAGAAAATTAAAGAGAAACTACCTAAAGAGATTTACTTACTGTATGAAAATCCGCCATGGTGATTGGCTGCGTAAGCCTGAGTGACAAGCTGGAGAGGGAGAAAAAGCAAACCTGCAGCTGTTTGGGATTTATGAATGTGTGACACAAACAGCAGCTTCATGAAAACAAATAAGCTTTAAAAAAAGCATCAAACAAAAAATTCACATGTGTTAATAAAATGAAGAAGTAGGACTAATATTTGGGTTTCCTAAGAGCATAAAATATCTGACCTAAAAAGAATATATGTGATGCCTTGTGCTGTTCAGTCAGGATTATTAGCTAGCACTAAGCTGTGCAATCAGTTGAAGCACAAGCTCTTTGTCTCTGGATGCTTGAATTATTCTTAATATTTTGCAAAATCTAAATTGGGTCATAAATGTTTAGGCAATTTCAGATTAGCGGCGTAGGGGGTGGAGGGCATTATAAAACACACCATGTGATAGAACAGTTGAGTGCACGGATTATTAGGCTGTGCAAGTGGATAGAGGCGAGTGGCAGAGCACCTTCACACCAGGAATGAGGGGTGCTGGCTCTGCAGCAAGAGGAGAATCCTGCACAGTGCCTGCCCGTGCCATGCATGACTGGCTGATTATCTTGGTCCTTCATGGAGCCCTTGACAGCCCTGTAGGTACTCAGCAGATGTTTTGAAAATATCAGCTCGTCAAGAATCAGCCCTGCTCACTAACAAAGGTCTTACAGAGCCTGTAAATACCTTCTAAATAAGTGCAGAAAGGCCTAGAAAATGTCCTCCCTTGGTGGAAGCCACCCTGCTAAAGAGAAGGGAGAATACAGCAAAGATTAGGTATGAGAAAAAATTATCAAAAAAAGAATGAAAGGATTGTTACTGCATTACATCAGAGAAAAAATACTGAGATAGGAGAGGGGGAAAAGCCAAATGCACCAAAACAGACATGATGTAAGAAACCAGGCTCTTTAGCTGGTGTATTTAGTTAGCACACACTCCGAAGACGAGGAGGACTAAATAAGCTAAATGAAGAGTCTAGAACAGAAAAGTAACTAAAAACCACCCCCAAAGCATAAAAGCAATCATCTTTAATGCTAGTCTGTTTTCTCTCAAATATCATTCAGTGATTGTCTGTTGTAGCTTCCAAAAAAATACCAATAAGCACAGTCATTGTGAACAAGATTTTTAAGACTTGGTATTAAGTATACCTCACTAAGTTAACCTGCATTGTTCTGTCATCCATTTAGCAGCTGAAACAAATGATTTTATGGAAATCAGGAAAGGTTGGCCAGCCTGATGTTGAGCCAACTGCAAAAATTGGCTGAAGTGGTTTTAAGACTGAGCAGACAATGGGTGATTTTCCTGTAATTGTGTTTTGGAAAACAGCTGAGCTGTTTCAGCTTGAGCTTTCAGGAAAAAAGAATGTGGAAAATCTCAACAGGAAGTGTTCTATGTAGCAAACACACACACAAAAATAAGTGAATATGGAGCACTGAGGACTTAAGGGACAATTTCAACTTTCTCTAAAATGTGGCTTCTGTTACTATTATCATTCATAACCAAAATAAATGTACTATTTTATTATCATTTAGACTCACTGATGTTGCTTATTCACTTATTTATCTGTACATTGTTTTGCTACACACTCTGTATTGTGCTGCTCAGAAATGCTGCAGAAAAAGAAGGTGATGCTGGTATTAGTCAGGTATATAATGTCTTATTAATTGGAGTATGATGGAATTTAATAATTCTAATGTGTCAAGCTTTTTTTGAAAGCATGGGAAATAAGGGAGCTTTTTTATCTCCTGATGTATGATGTTTAATTAAGTTATTGTCTTTCTGCAGAATGAAGTCAGAGAGACATAGGGTCATGTGTGCTCAAAATGCTGACTTGTTTAATAGATCAAATGGTGAACTAGCATTTTGTTTTAGACATAGACAAGGTCTTGAGCCCTTACAGCATGTTCATTGTTCTTTCCTAGCTGCTCCATGTGATAATGAAATGCAAGATGGTTATTGAAGTTTTTATCTGATAGATTACCCTGTTAACCTGGCACTCCAGCAAATTGTCATATTCTAGCAAACAGGCAGGACATTATGCAAAAGAGTACTTTATCTCACTAATCTGTTCAGTGCACAAGCACACTGTGATTTTCATTTTGTTTTACTGTTTTGTAGGATTGCATTGATGTGGGTTGGTGGGAAGGAGAACTCAATGGCAGACGAGGTGTCTTTCCAGATAACTTCGTCAAGCTACTTCCTTCAGATTTTGAAAAAGAGGTAAGCAATATATTCTTTCATTTTCACTTGAAAATACAGAATGAAAGTAGAGTTGAAAGAAATCCTCTTTCAGATATGTGATTTTGACAAAGTTTTACTTCTAATCTAATAACATGAAACCATAAAGGAAGAAAATTCCTGGGTTAGAAAGCATTCGTGATAAAGATGTGTGGCATGAAAAGTCATATTACAGAGTTTCCTTGAAGGGTTTGATTTGCCCATCCAGTCACCCCACCTCCACTATGCTGCTCTGAAAGCCCTCTGTCCTGTGTCCTACAAGTTTCAGAGAGAGAGGAACTGGAGACCCCAGGACTGAGTCATGTGACGCAACAATATCCAGAATTCTTAACTCTTCTCCATTGTTTTTGTGGTGGAATATAAAAAGTTAAAGAGTATCACCTGCATGCTGATGGACAGCAGTCAAGCACTGTTCCAGAACAAAAAGGGTGAGATTTTAACTGTGAAAATTGAAAAATAGTAAGTTTTTGGTATCTCAGAGGCAAGTTTCTTTACCTCTCAGGATTATTAAAAAAGAAGGTATAAAATCTATGCAGAAGTTTTTTCAGCTCCTATTTATTTGAAAAAGATGGCACTGTTGCCAGACAATATTTAGAAATCTTGTGGTTTCCTGGAATAAAGTGATGGATTACTTCCCCCAAAAGTCCATTCCATTTTTAGGAACCTTTTGAGTCATCAGTGGGATATTACAAGCTTGCAATCAGGCTTTTGATGAGTATTTCACAGTGACAGTGTAAGCCTTCTGTGAAAAAACCAAAACTTACTGACACCCAGCTTCACTCTTTGGCAATAAAACTGGATGCCGAAGGCAAAAATTAAATAACTTGGAAAGCTTAATAAAGCAACTATTAAACAAGTCACAGAGGCTAACATAATTATTGAAAATGAAAGTAGAAGAGCAGCAGAAACTGTGGGAGATGAAAAGGCAATTCCACAGCAGAGTGGATATCCTGGCTTTAGGCCTAAAAATAAAAGAAGGTGATTTCTAGAAGAGGCAGAAATCAAAAACCTGAAGACACAGTGAGCCTATTACAGAAGAAAAAAAAAAATCTTTACTGGTATCCATTTTTTGTGGTGTAATTATTCTATCTTTTTGAACTTAAAAATTATGTATCTTTAAAGTGATTTTTGAAGTACAATTGAATATAACTTACAGAGTAAATTAGATATTCAGACACTTGGAAATTGTAGCTAAGTTTGCTCTAACTGTGGAGAATTAGAATTTTATTAATTTTTGAAATGCTAAAGATCTGGCCACTTGAGTAAGTAACTGGTAGGACTATAGTCCGTCTCTGCTTGAATCAGTGTTAAAAGGAAAGGAGGTAAATACTTTACCAGTGATTTCGTCAGGTATTTTCTGATGTGATCCACAAATCTTGGATTCCATCCCATGGTCTGAAAGTATTTGTTGCAGTAGTTCTTCTGTCTGTTCAACAAAAGCTTGAGATCTCTTCCTGTCTCCTTGTTCAGTCCCCAATTTTCCGAGCCTGACTCTTTTCCACACATGCCTATTTGTTCCAGGCCTTTTCTATTCACTGTCTGTCCCAATCTCCTCCTCTCAGGTGGTCTCCATTACAGGATTCTGAGCTCACTACATGAGTCCAAATCACCATCTGGATTTACTTTCTATCCCTACACCAAATTTCTTTATACAGCTTTTTTTCCTTTCTCCTTTTACTCTTTGTCCCTGCTCTGTAGTTCTGTTCTCTTCTTGCCCAACCAGTCCTGGTTTCCTTTCTGTTGGCTTAATTTCTAGTCTGTCTCCATCACCTTCTCAGTTATCTCATCCAGCCACAGACCCTTGTAAATCCTTCTTGCTTCTCCATGTTTCCCTAAGGAGTCTTTTAAGGCCCCTTCACACTACACCCTTTCTGACCTTGCTCTGCCTTTTTGAAACAAAGCATTTCCCTCTTCAGCTTTCAGTTAAAACCACTTTGTCAAATGAACCATAGGACCCTTTGTCCTTTGTGTCCATCCACCTAAGTGCTTTAGTTTTAATCAGGAGTGACTTTGTAGTGAATCTGTCACTTGTCCATCTGCACTTGTTATGCTTTGGAAGACACGTCTCAGGGGACATAGCCTAGGCTCCTTACAGGTGAGAACTAAGCCAAAAGATGTGCTAAGGCAGTGAATCTCTTGTATTCCAGCTGCTGATGTATGGACAATCAATGGGATCACTCTCACACCACTCCACAATAAAACCCCAAATGACTATATTGTACTGTTGGATCCTCAGCATCAACTATTTCACTCTTCAGCCGTTATCAACAGAACTCCTAATGCCTATCATAAGACATTCATTGTCTCTGTCTCCTTTCCTTTCCAAATTTTTCTTCACTTTTCTGCATTTAAACCTTAAACCATCTTGACCAAATTCTTGTAGAAGTGTCTCTGAGAGTTTAAGGGACTCACTGTGGACAATGGACCATGGCAGCCAGGCTGAAGAAGATCATTCTGGTCTACTGAGTTCCTGGCCACAGCTTTCTCAGGTTGATGGTGGCAGGTGATCTGGTCAGGGTAAGATGGTAGGAGAAACTTGACGGTTGCTGGATGACAACTTTGAGATCCAAGATCTTAGGCTTACCCAGTCTGTGCAAAAACTGGTATTTTTTTCTCCAAAGATGAATACATTTGCTAGATTTGAGAGAGATCCCTTGGAAGGGTATGTGGCAAGCATTCAGCCTTCACAGCAAACCTGCTCTCTTTCAACACTCAGACCAAGATCTGAGAGTTCTAGGGTAGACACTGAACTAATTACTGCGAGTGAACAAAGCAATTGATCTTTCTCAAAAGCTGTGGCAGATAGATAGAAAATAAGTGGGGGGAGGGCAGGGATCAATAAGAGTTTGAGAGAAAATATTAGCCTAAATGGCTGATTGAAGCTTGTCAAAGCTGCTCATATCTGGAAAAGACATTTTATTCCACATTTGTCCCACAAGACAATACACATTGCTACACAGCCAGCAATGTAGTGAAAGGGATTGTGACCAATCTGTAGCAAAGGAAAGAAGGTCCTTCTCAGAAAAAAAGGATGGATATAGGAAAAAAAAAGTGGTTTTTTTTAATTAGAATTTTTTTTCAATAATCTTGATAGTTTGTTGGAGTTTTTTTTAAAATGAGAGATAAAGTATGTTATTTGATCTAGCATGGTGCTCCATGTGGTTTTTTACTCATTCCAACATACCTATGGTGTCTGCCAGTGTGCTGTGTGTGCATTCACACACATCAGCACAGAAGAAAAGCCATCACTCCCCTAGCCTGCAGGTGAAGAGAAATTGTTCTGGCACTGCCAGAACCGTTGGTGGTCATGTTTCTCAGCCTTACCATTACAGATCTATTAGGGAAATCGTTATAACAGAGAAGGTATAAGTAAAAAAAGGACAGATTAGTTGGAATAATTTGTTTCAGTTCATCAAACATCTAAAATTCCAGTCTTTCACATCTGGAACTCTAAACATATCCTAGTAAGAGAATAAAATGTAATCTTTGCTGTATTTCCTGGGTTCTGCATTTTTGCCTCGTTTATGGGTCTGAAAATACCTCAGGTTTTGCCACATATGTCTAAGAGTTTCTTTGTGTTTGTTTTTTTTTCCAAAATGGGTAGGAATATTTACAAGGTTAAATTTTAAAGAAATAGACTTCTTCATTAGAGCAAAGGCCATGGATTCCTCCAGTCTTAAGGTACATAAAATGAACTTTTTTAACCCCTCAGCAGGACATTTCAATTACAAAAGTGTAAAAATGATATTTTATTTGTCAATGCTATTTTCTTTTCAAATTTGTTTTAATGAAGTTATTTCAGGAGAAATACGTGACAGATCTGTTGTCTCATGACTCGTAATTATTAATGTCAAGCACTTTGTGATTAACTCCAGCCTCTGTATGAATGACATTTAGAGGCCTTTTGAAGCAATTTGTTTTCTTCTGTTATAAAATTTTAGAGACCGAAGAAACCGCCACCTCCGTCAGCTCCTGTCATGAAACAAGGATCAGGTAAAGTGCAGTTCATTTTGTACAGCACGTGTCAGTGAGCACATGTCAATCTAAATTAAGTGTATTCAAATTTATGTAGAATTCATCAGTATCAAAATTGATAAGCAGGTGTCTAGACAACAACTAATAAATCACAGTCAAATTGCAAATAGTTGATAAACCTGAAAGACTGTGGTGTGCTTTAAATGTATTGCAATCAACCATTTTAAAATAACCTGTATTGCCCCTTAAACATGTTAAGTCAGAGCAAGTTTCAGTTTACTTCTGTATTTCAAATGTCTTTGGTTCTATTCCTTGACTGAAGTTGATTGTGTGCTTGTCTTTGCAGTACAGACACAGTATGTGGAGTCTGATAATACCTGCAGGAGGAAACTCATTCACTACAGATCTGATTTATTCTAGACACACAGCTTTTCAGCATGTGTGTAAAATAGTGTCGTACAGTGGCCTCCTCTGAGCTGCAATCTAAGTTTTGCATATCTGCATGAATCCTGGATCTGGCTGGCTGTTCCAGGTTCTAGGCCATAGATTCTCGGCTTTCAATACTTTTATAGTCCTAAGTATGAAACTAAAAGGAGTTACCCTGAATGGTTATGAAGATAAAAGTGTTTCAAATGTATTAAGGGGCTGATTCTGTTTTCCAAACAGATGAGTGCTAGCAAAATTGATTTTGTGATATCTGAGACTGAATTGTGTGTAGATACCTCAGTAAAGCTGAATTTACTTGTATTTGTAATTTTAAAACAGCCTTTCAATACTAGTTTTCAAAAGTGCCTGCATGATTTTTTTGTATTATGAAACTTAGAAACAGTTAAAGTGCCTACACACTTGAGAGTTCTGAACTTGGAAACCAAATTCCAGTTCCATTCACGTAAAAATACAAATCACATGGCAGGGGATGCTCTCAGAATTTTCATTTGTATTGCAGTTGTGGTGGAAACATAACTATGGCTGAAATTCTTTAATCCCGTAAGTCCAGTCAGTTTGTAAAAACTCTGCAGCAGCACTACCGCTTCCCCCACTGCTGGCACAGGTTAAGAACCAAAACAAACATGTCCAATGTCTCCAGATAGTTTTCTTGTTACTGTGATCTTTTCCAGGTTTTGGTGCTTTGAAAAGTAAATTTTCCTCTCCTACAGACTAAGCTCTTAGTAGAAGTGCAAGTTACACCAATATACAATTTACTGTGAATCAATAGGCTATAATTTAACTAATTTGAATTTGTCATGCAGTTCTTTGACTACAGAATCATGACCATAAATATTTGTGTTTCTTATTGACGTCCATGGTTTGTTCTTCAGTCTGTCTTGAGACTGAAGAAAACATAAATTTGATTTTAATCAATAACGGTGTCCAGAGAGAGCAGTATGACTTTGCCACCTAGTGGTGGTTGGATAACAACGATGTCTTAGTGACAGCTGATGTTATAGCCTGACATGTTTTGTAAAAACTGTGTAAAACATTATATTTTTTTCAACTTACACTGCTATAATTAGAGAGTAACACTTTTAATATGTACCTGCTCACATAAAAAGCTTTAACTGTGTCACCATAGCAGAATAATGTGCCTATTTTCAGAAGGCCATCTAAGTCTATGTCAAAGCCAGGACTGTTGCAGTTCTTCCTTTTCACACTTGGTTTTTGACAAGTCCTGGCTGATCAGGCACAAGAGTTTCTTCTGATAAATATTTAGAGCTGAAAATTATCCTACATTTACTACCATCCTGACATCCTCTACTTTGTCAAATTATTTCTTCACTGAGAAGATATATTATACTGTGTTTTACCACATCTCCATGTCAGGCCTTACTGTTGATTATCGGTAACAACTTCCAATAATGCTTCTGCATGTTTGACCAGTCACAGGGTGATGAATAAATTTGAAACTGTCAGTTGCAGCCTAAATAATTAAGTATCAGTATCTTCTGGTGCAGAGGATAAAATCAAAACACAGAATTAGAACTGGTCTTTGTAGTACAAGTGGCATATGTGTGAAGAGGTGTCTGTATTATAGTAGAGATCGAAGTTTATATTCTCCACAGCAGTAAACTGCCAGGGCCATCTGTGCTGCACTAGTTTACAAAATAAGGTGAAAACTGGAGAGCCAAATTTAGGAGCATGAGTTCCTTATATATTGAAAAGTCACTGAAAAGCAGTAGGCATTTCACTGGGTAGCTGGGTTAAGCAACACAGCTGTGTCCAGACTGAAGAGTGGGAATACTCTTGAGTTCCTCTGGGAGCTGATACAGAGCTCCCCAGAGCTTCCTTGCAGGTGGCTGTCACCTGGGAGCTAAGGTGAGATCATGGTGCCTGCCTGGGCGTTGGTTAATTTGGGGTTCACAATCCAAGTAGGGAGGACACCTGAGTCTGGAAGCTCCTCAGTGGTTGTAGGCTCATTGCCTGAGAATGCCCCTCTATGTGTTTATGATGACTGTTAATAATACTGTAATTAGGTATATAGACCTGTGTGTCTTTCTTTTTGAACACACTAGTGTGTGCAAGATTATCAATATGTTGACTTGTGCTTTGCATAACTTATGTTTTGAAAGGCTTTAATTGCTTTGCAGCAACAGCTTCTACTGTCAGGAGCGAAGTCTTTTTCATAGAATCATTTAGGTTGGAAAAGACCCTTAAGATCATCGAACCCGACCATAAATGAGAATTTAGTATTATTTATTGGCATGATAAGTGGTACAAGTATTGCCTGTCCAACAGCACACTTAGGTAAAGAAACAATGGCTGGTGATCACCACTGATGAGTACTGATTTCCAGGAACCAGCTGCAGAAGGGAGTTGCAACAGCACATTCAGAAAATGTAAATGTACTTGAGAACTGCATATAATAGAATAGATTGAAAGAAAAGGTGCCTTGTGCTCCTTGCCCTGCCTCCTCTGCTTTTCTTGGATTTCATCTACTGTCATTCTTATTGAAATGCTAATAGTGCTACCTAAAGCGGTTTTCAACACTACTAAGTTGAAATGGCATTAGCACCTAGTGGTTAGCCAGTGCAGCAAAGCCAATATGCAGTAAAGCATTTCTTATAACATGGGGATTAGAAGATTTTATCTTGCATGTGCCAGGAAATTTTTGCAAAATCTTCCCGTTGCTGGTGCCACAAGTTCCCATATTTCTTGGAGCAACGGGAAGTCCATATGTCAGGGTCTCTTGTACAGAGGCAGAAGAAGCCAGGGGCTTACACCTCCAGGCCAAAAGCTGTCAATTAAAATAGTCATGCAGAATGCTGCCAGCACTGCTCTTCTCCTTCTTCTAATATGTGGAAGTGAACAGCTACTAGTAGTGGAGAAAAAGGGAAGGGATGGGTTAATTTAATGTAAAATAAGCTCTGTATATTCAGCTCTATCAGGTTTTCTCTTGACATTGCCCAATTAATTGATTTATTCCTAATGTTTCTGCACACTATTGAGTTGCTCTTCATTTAAGTATATCTGTAATGATAAAGGAACTGTCCACATTTAAAAATCTGCAGGTTTGGTTTTTTTTTTGCCCACAGAATAGTCTGAAAGTGTCTATTCTTTTGGGGTCCATACTTTGGAAACTGTGAATTTGATTATAAAGACATTTGTAATTATGGTGCATGATAAATTTATGTTCAGTTTTAACAAATTAAAATATTTAACAAATAAAATATCATTTTCAAATTGGGGGATATAAAAAGCCTAAGAAATTGCAGAATTAAATCTTATGTCACTGTATATACTGTTTTGTTGGCTTGTTCAGAATTCCAAATTTTTCTGTCTTTGACAGGGACCACAGATCGAAAGCATGAAATCAAAAAGATACCACCTGAAAGGCCAGAATGTCTTCCTAATCGAACAGAAGAAAAGGGTATGAGATGTGCTTTTCTGCCTGTTCTCTGCAGAGAGATGAGGGAAATAGAACCAGTGCACATCCTCATTTCCCACTCTCTGTTTCCATTAAGTGTATTGTTTGGATGTTTGTTTTCCACTCTGATAGACTGCGATGATAGGCATTTTGGAAAGGCTCTCATTGTTGCTTATGGACTAAATTCAGGGTGTTTAGTTGTACCCAATTGCTGTTGAGTACATGCAGCCACAACTGAAGGCAAGAGGAGATTTGCTCTCAATACTTGAATTGCTGCATAAAGCCCAGTGCTCTGTAAAACCCAGGTGCTCGATAGAGTAAAATACCCCAGATTAGTGTTACTTTTTTCTTAACATCTTTCTGCTTTGGTTCTCTAGTTGAAAGCAGGGTTGGTGGTTTTCCTGCATCACAAAGGGATTTTTTTGAGATATAGTCATTAATGCTTATGAATCACACCATTATCATAGCCACAAAAGTCACAGGCAAGGCAGTGCAGAAATGAAACAATTCTTCAAAGCTGTGTTTGAACACTGCAAGAAATGGGACACAGTACCACACAGAGCAGGGACAAGCAAATTAAACCTTTAATGGTTTCATTGTGTTCATTGTGAATTGCGAGCAGTCTCAGGAAAATAGTTACATCAATCTTCTAACTGAAGATGGTGTCAAGTTTCCTATGTTTAAGTAGACTATTAGATTGTATGAACAAGGGTGTTTATGGGATTTCTTAATGTCTAAGTATTTGAACTTGCAGCCTTTTAAAGGCATGTGTATGCACATGACTAAATGCATAATATCTAGTTATAATTTAGTGCCAGAACCTTCAGATTTTGCACCAAGATCTGTTTCTGGGTATACGTCTTAGTGATCTGACAGGTGTTTAGCTGTTTCCTCTACATATGTTTACTTTTTGTTATGTGTTCTGCTTCTCATGGTTATCTTAGCAGTAAAACTGTTTGCTTTCCATTTTTGGATTTACAAAGCCGACTGCTAAAACAGCAGAGGAAGTTTAAATATGTTACTCTCCTAGGCTATAAATATCTGTAACTTTTCTAAACATTGAAAAGAGGCTGTAGGAGTCGTGCCTACATCTCAGGAGTACCGGGAGTGGCAGGAATCGCTCATGTGGTGTGGCAGCAGGGGTGGCACAGGAACATCCTTTGAGCTGTGTGTTGGCACACTGCCCAGCCTGTCCCTCATACAATTTAGATTCTTGGACACTGATGCAGTATAAATGGTCGTAGGATTAAGTGTGCAAAAATTACACAGTATGCTGGAAAAGCTTTGGTGTTACTGAGAACTCGATGACTGCATCTGCTCAAAGCATACTGCCTGTGAAAAATAGTCACTAACTGGCCTATTCCAAACCTCATGTGCATTGTGCTTCTGGAGATTTATTCCATGATCCTCTCAGACTGAAAATGTAGAACCCATTAAGCAATAACCTGTAACATTCCTCATAGCTCTTATATGTCTTATACCTTACAGGGCTGTAACATTCATGGCATATCACAGCCAGCATTGTCAAGGAAAGTGGGGTGTTGAAATAGTAGGATATAGAGAGCAGACCTTTAGTCCCTTTGAGAGTTTTGTCCTTTCTTTAAGAAAGATCAGGCCTTCTCTGGTGTGGCAAACATGCTTACATGTTTGTTTTGTATTAGGAATTTAGAGCATATTATTTAGGAGAGTTATTCATGTGTATTGTACTTTACATATTCACAGACAATGAATGTTTGGCATTGGCTATTAGCCTGGTGGGACTCCCTAACTATCCATAATCAGTTCTCTAAATGATCTAGTTTTTCATTGGCAAGCTGAAAAATTCAGCATATTAGACTATGCTTAAAACCTAAATAATAGGTCTGATTTTTCTGAGGGGTTTGTATCCTGCTACACGTTGTTAAATTTTTGTGCTTGTATTTTATTTTCACTTAACTGTAGTTCACTTGAATCATGCTTCCCCCCCCCCCCCTCTGGTTTGTTTCTGTTTT
>VZTE01003945.1:773844-813257 GCA_013397775.1 Eulacestoma nigropectus | reverse complement strand
CCCCCCCCCCATGGTATTTATCTGTTTGTCCAAGAGATGTTAAGAATATCCAGCATAATTATTTTTGTTACCTTCTAAATTAATATTGTTTCATACTATAATTTAATATAAGTTGTGCTCACGGGAAGATGTACCATATGGTATATAATTTCTTGCCATTCTTGTACTTTACAGTTAGAAACCAGTAAGTTACTAAAATAAAAAATAGTATTCCCATTAAGACACTGCACATGATTTGGCTGGGGAGTTGCAGGCAGAACAGCCAGGCAGGTTGAACAACTGATTTGTGGCAAACATATCAAATAAAGAATAATTTAGAAGAGAAATGGAAAGGAAATAAGCTTTTTCTTTGAATGCAGTCTATCTACAGTTGAAGATTTCTTCTTTAATTGTAGACTTGTGTGTGCAAATGAATTCCACTTAATAATATCCATGTTCTTTTTTCTGGAAATTATCGATTTAAAGAAAGATTAGAGAGAGAGCAAAAACAGTTAGACTTGCAGAAGCCTTCAGTTCCTGCTATACCTCCGAAGAAACCTCGGCCACCCAAAGCCAGCGCTGTGAATAGACCTGGTACCTTGCCCCCGAGACGACCAGAAAGACCAGTTGTGCCTGTGACTCATGCAAGGTATTCCTTTTCTTCTGTCCAATGCTTTTGGGATTAGTGGAAAAAACATACTTTTAAAGAATTTAGGTTTTACAGTTTATGTCACGATTTATTTCACAGTAAACTGTATTTAAAGAACAACAAGAAAAAAGAAAATCCTTCTAGTCATCTGACTGGATCATAACTGTCTTCTCAATAATAGCAGTCAGACTGTTCATTACTAGTTCATTTCTACTGATGAAATTCTACTGTTACT
The DNA here is from genome assembly GCA_013397775.1 of Eulacestoma nigropectus. Classification (NCBI taxonomy): domain Eukaryota; kingdom Metazoa; phylum Chordata; class Aves; order Passeriformes; genus Eulacestoma; species Eulacestoma nigropectus. Next base: position 812,394 of record VZTE01003945.1, on the reverse strand, counting down.
GCAACAGTGCAGAATGTGTGGGCAATATCAGTATGTTACTCTGATGCTGACTTTCTTAGTTTACCTCAAATTATTGCAGCTTAGCTTGGGCACAAAGTCAGTGCAAAAGCTTGGATTGTGCTGAGGAATAGCAGTAGACAATGTACGTTTCAAATACTGTCAGCCTGGTTTCAGTCTGCTTACTTTGATCATTTTAGATCAAATTTTAGCAAAATACATGTGTCTTCATAGAATGCTCTTTTAGCTGGTGCCCCTGCAGAATAGTGCTGTCAAGTATTTATGCTCTAATGTTGGTTGTCACTTTGCAGTTACATGATGCTTTTTGTCAGAGGTGGTTACAGCCTTTGAGGAGCACTGAGAAACTGGACTTGCCAACACAACTCCACTTATTCTCTGCTAGAACAGAGGTTGCAGAAATTAAAGGCCTCACTGTAGTCCTAATCAAGTCTAGGTGGCTAAATTTTAGTCATCAGCATCTGTATTGTGCACTGTAGGTTTCCTTTATGCATAGTGAATAGAGTTAGATGAAAACTAGAATAAAAGCAGTTGCCTAAAGTGGGCAAGCTGTGCATCTTGCAGAAATACTAGAATATGGTCATGGAAATAATTTTCTATTACTTTCCTATTTTGTTAGGAAAATTATCTGCCACTGAACTTCTGGAGTTCAAGTATAGTAATGGCAGATTAAATACCAGAATAGAGTGTAGGTTAGAGTAGAGTGAAATGCTAGACATTGAATCCCTTCATTCCTCCACATATGGTTAAATAAAAAAATGCTCTCAGTGAGAAATCTGAGGCAAATGAAAAGAAAAAAAGGCACCTGCCTTGTGCTCCCAGTTTCATCTTACTGGAATGCTTTGGTTGTACGTCTCCTTACCCTTCTATCCAGGTGCTACTGCCACAGCTTCTTTTGGACTTGGCTTTGAACATGCTTGCCCAGTTGCTCCAAAATACAGTCCATACCTGCTGATCACCTGGGCATACTACAACCTTCAGATTTAGCTAAGTGATGTCTTGGAAAGACCAATACATACCCTAGTCTTCAGTTCACTGGTGAGGCATGCAGTGGAGTATCTATTCTTTTGTTCTATCCTTTGCCTGAAAAATTTTAAACACACTATTAATTTTTAGCATTTAGAATTTTGGAAGGGTATTTTTTGCTCTTGTGTTTTCTTTTTTTTTTCCTAAGTACAAAACTGTATGAAGTAACCATGTATTTTTAGAGATATTTCAATTTTCATATTATCAAAGGCAAAAGGCACACCTAAACAGTAACCTTGTTATGTTCTTAATTGTCCAAACTTCGCTATGTCTAGCACAGAAAAAATGGAAAATACTTTGAATTGCTTGAATAATTAAGAAATATGAAACTTCAAATTAAAGCAATCACTTCAATAAAGGTGATTTGGTTTTAAATCCATTCAGTTTAATAAGATAGTAATTATTTTAAGATCTACTGGTATCCATTTCCAAAATCTGAAAAACCCAAAGCAATTAGAATAAAAATTGAACCCGCAGAACTTTTGCTGACCTGTTGTGGTGTAACCCTGGTGAGCAACTGAGCCCCATGCAGCCACTCGCTCACTCCCCCACAGTGGGATGGAGGGGAGAATCAGTAGGGCAAAGGTGAAACAACTTGTGGGTTGAGATAAAGACAGTGTAACAGGAAAAGCGAATGATGCATGTGCAAGCAAAGCAAAGAAAGTTGCTACATCCCATGGACTGGCAGGCATTCTGCTATCCCCTAGAAAGTCGGGCTTCATCACCTGCAGTGGTGACTTGGGAAGACAAATGCCCTAACTCCAAACATCCCCCGCTTCCTTCTTCTTCCCTCAGCTCTAAATGCTGAGTGTGATGCCATGTGGTGTGGGACATCCCTCAGGTCAGTTGGGCTCAGCTGTGTCCCCTCCCAGCTCCTTGTCCACCCCTACCCTCCTCACTGGTGGGAGGAGAGGAGAAGGAGAAAAGGCCTTGACTCTGTGCAAGCACAGCTCAGTAATAATGGAAACACCCCTCTGTTATCTACGCTGTTTTCAGCCCAAATCCAAAACATAGCACCAAGCAAGATGCTATAAAGAAAATTAACTCTATCCCAGCCAAAACCAGTACATGATCCTTAGGGAAAAATTGCTGTAGCTACAAAATCAGTCCCGTGTGATTTCCGTGGCAGCTGCTAAGCCAAAGAGGATTTTCTTCTGTTCTGAGTAAGTGGCTTGCATCTTATGCATCTCACTGACTTTTTTTAGTGATGATTGTTTTTCCATTTAAATATAATCGTCCTTCACTGGAGGCAGAGTAGGGCTTCAAGGGCAGTAGGACAGATAAAAACCATGTGGGACAGTGAATAGCTGTCAGTTTGTTCCAAGGCATCACAGCTTACTTAGACATACCCTGATCATACAATTTACAGGTAAGTCAATTCTCTGGAGTAGGCAAGCCATAAACACCTACAGAAGGTGCATCTTTACAATCAGTTTAAACCAATCCATGTCCATGTCACTGCTACCAGGGCTCCTTGTCCTGGCACCCCATTTCCACAGCCTCCCTTACATTTAGCACCAGCATTTGTGCAGCCGCTCAGCCATATGGGTCAGGGAGTTGCTCCAGATGGCAATTAATCAGTTTGCAGTGGGAGTTCTATTAGTATGGGGTTTCTCTCAGGCTGATCATCTGTCTGGTCAAGTTGACAGCCTGTCTGTATGGGCACGAGCAGAGAGGGACATGCTCTGAACAAGAAGGGAGGGCTCCTCTCCTTTCAGAACAGTATGAATGCAGAATGGCATAATAAGCCTGTTGATTCTTCTGACAACAGGGTTGGGCTTTTTTTGTGGAGCTGTTGCCATATATCTTGGTATCTTTTGTAGGCAAATGGTAAATGTTGTGACTTTCAGCCCTACTGAAAAGCCATACTCACACATTTCCTTGAGTGCTTCCAACTCACATCATGCTCTCAGATTGCTGGGAAATGTATGTGTGCAAAACAGTATGCAGTCAGATGCTCATTGCTCTGTCAGCCAAGAAACTATGTTGCTTCTTATAGGTTTACAAATATATAAGCAATTTCAGAAAAAGTTAAAGACTAAAAGATAAGAAAACTAATTGTTCAGGTAGGTCACTTGGAAATACCCTTATTTATCATCTTGCCAATTAATACATTTTTCTATGCATGTATTAAATTTCTTCTGTGTCCTTCCTGGTGCAGACTGCCTGCCATATTGAGAGCGGTGGAGGACTAGTTTGCTTTTAATCTGATTGTCTATTTTTTTGTTCACTTGTCACCCTATCACAGTGTTTAATGGGATATATATTCCCTTAATCTATGACTTCCTCTGGGTTTTAATAAAAATTTTCACCTCTTTACTACAGCCTTCCTGAAGTCTGGAATAGGGTTTCCAGCCACTTTGTGTTTCGCTCATAAGCTGCTGCAATGAGTTGAGGTTCAGGCCATCTGTCATCAGCTTATGGTATCAAAAGCAGAGACCAATGAAAAAATCAACAAGATTTGGGAACGCACTATGTATTTTACTGTCAACAGCTAATTATTGCTAATTATTGCACTGTGCAATAGTGCACATCTGCCGTGGTTGTTGCAGGGCAGATCTGTATTTTTATCCCTAAATTGGGTACTTACATACATCATAATTTTTATAGGGCTGCACTGGGAATAGTCGTTGTGGAAAAACTATTGTATTTGTCAAGTGACCTGATAATGATGGCAAGTACATTAACTGAACAGTTGTTATCACAGTAAATATCAGAGATTTGAGTGACCTGTGCAATACTGAGTTACTTGCCTACCACTGTTTTTTTAAAAATTGTTTCAATAGGTAGATTGTTTTAGTAAACTCAAGTAGCTGTGGAATAGAATGTTCTCCAAAGAAGGAATAATTTTGTTGCTTTTGTTTGATCTCCTGCTTCATTTTAAAACAGCTCCTCTGTATAAAGTATCAAAGCTCCTGACACTTTACTATTCCAAAGCCATTTCTGACAAATTAGGTCATCTTAGTTCTTTGGACTGTGGAAACAGTATTCAGAAGAGAAGTGCAAAACTATGGTGGAGGAGCTGCATTTATAAGTACTCAGAACTGCTGAAATGCACAATGCTAGCTTGAGGTTCTCTCCCTTTCTGCAGCAATCCAGGTAGTCCACTGCTGTAGCTTGTGCAAGCCAATTAATTAGAAAAAACTGCAAAGATGTTGAAGAATGTCCCCTTGCCCTTAGGTTTCCTTCGTGTTGAGATGCTGTGAACATCTGAAGAATTATTCCGGACACTACGGTGTCTAAAATAGGCTTTTTTGACAGGTGTTAAGGAGAAATGAGATAAGGTTAATCCGTACAGCATGTCGACTTACTAGAGATTGCTCTCGCTGACATTGCTATTACTCTGGTGCTGCAAAGGAAGAATACTTTGCTCTCTCATTATTAGTTGCAAGTTAGCTATCAATTTACTGTAACCCACACAAAAACTCCCAATAAAACATCTCCTCTTCTTGATCCAAATGCAGGAGTGATAGTCCAAAAGTGGAATTAGTGGGCAGTACAGTATCCGGCACTCTAGAGAAAGACTCCTCTGAAAGAAGCAATGACATCGGTAAGTTATAGTGCTTTCTACAGTTTGCCTAAGAAATTTATGGTGCAAGTTTCTGCTTTTTAGTGACTTTGGTATGATTCAAGAGGCAGATTGAGGATTTGGCAATGAATGTGAGTGCTTTTATATCAAATTTTAACTGCAGGATTAAAGGATCATTTCTATTTTACTTAAAATAGTTTTGTTGGGGTTTTCAGTTAAAAAAAAAAACAAAATTAAAAGCAAATATGGAATAGTTTAGCTATTTTGAATAGGAAGGCTCTTGTTATTTTTGTTTAAAAGTCTGAAACAAGTGAGAAGGCCAACAATAATAAGATATACTTGTTTAACTGATGTAATAGTGCTGCCATGGTTTTCATACTGCAAAAGATTGTGGGTTTGGCGCAGTTAGTAATCTTTACACTTTCCAATACAAAGGAATAGAAACCAAGTTCAGGTCAATTTGACTAAACTGTACTGCATACCCCAATTAAAAGCAGTCTAAATTTCTATTGTAAACAACTTGTGTTCCTGACCCATGAACCATTTAATCAGGAAGTCATCTGGAAAGGAGCAACAAAAGGTTATTTTTCTGTCTTCTCTCACCCTCCTTCCTCCTGAAGCTGGCAAAGCAGGAGCAGTGGTGTTTGCTGGGGTGGGTGCTGCTGTGCGTGGCCCTGGGTGAGCAGGGTGCTGCGAGCGCGGTCCCGGGGCAGCGGGCACGAGCCCCACAGCCATCTCCTGCCTCTGCTCAAAGAGCCAGAGCAGCTGCTGCTGTCGCTCTCCGTGCTCACAGCTGTGCCCACACAGACCTGTGTTTGTCACAGGCAGAGCCCGGGATCCTGCCTGTGTAAGCATTGCTGCCTTTCACCAGGCCATGAAATGTCATTTTGGTGTCACGATGTCTACCCAGACTGCTTCATTAGAAAAGCATTTCTGTAAAATAGCATCCTTTCAACAGCCAAACACCCCTTTTCTTCAGATTTGGAAGCAGCGCTTTAAGTTATAAAGGAACTTTAATTGCAACATAACAACACTAAATGCATTTCACATAGGTCTATGAGCTTTCCAGTGTTCATATGTCTGCTTTTTGTAAAGCTTCTGCTGTTGCTATGGTTCTTCTGGAGTAGCAGGTAGTATGTTTTTCCCAGGTTTTCATTTGGCTTAAACATGGAAAGCTAGAAGCCTGTGATAAATTGCATGAACATTTTTATTGTAAATATTGTTAGAAAGGAAGAGTATGGAAATGCAGACAAATTCAACCATTTAGTGTTTCTTAACTACATTTATAAATTTGCTTCAAAACACGTAAGCCTCTGCTTACTTGAAAGTTATGAGTGCAGGTAGCATATTTGGTGGAGGTGAACTTTTTTATTCCTTGTTCTAGTTTTCTTGGAATCACTTATCAGGATAAAAGCTTAGAGTGTTTTGAGGGTTTTTTAGTTTTGTTGGTTATAGTTTTATTTTGTTTTGTTCTTAACATGTTAGGCAGGAAATCTGATTTATAAGAATTTTTGTTCATTTCCAGAACATGGAGGAGGGTGGTGGAGGGAGGAATTTGGGTTGTTTTCGGGGTTTTTTTTAGATGCAGAGTAGGAGCCAACAAGAGTCTATAAACCAAACCACAACATGTTGCAAAGGGTTTAGCAGATGACCTCCTGTTACCACTTACACAGAGAACCTATTGAGCTCAAAGAGAAAATAGTGTGAATACTTAAATAAGTATAACTTGATAGGGTCAAGCCAGAATGGCATTTACAAGGGCAAATCATGTCATTCTAGCCTGTTAGACAACTTGTTAAAACAAAAAATAAATAAATTATGGTTTTGAATTGAAAGGGGATTCAGAGATCAGAACTGTTATAAATCTTCAGGGGACTTTTGACAGCTTGTGTAAAATATTGTCAAATAAATAGAAGGTATTTTAAGAGAGGGCAGAGTAATGAATCAAGGCTTAATAAGAAAAACTGATTCACAGTGGATTAATGTCTTTTACTATAAGGAGAGGTTTGGAGTTCAGAGCAGTCTGTGGTGCAGTGTAATTGCAGAGATTTATGGTAAGTGTGTTAGATTTTGTTTAATTTATTTACAAAGAGAACAATGGGTTGGAGAAGTCTTGCAGCTACATGAGTTATTAGAAAAGATGATGGATGTCTGAGTGGAGTTGTCCAGTGTATTCCAAAACACTGGTGGATCTGGTTGTGTGAGTCCAGATAATATTTAACAGTGACACGTCTTACTGATGTTGCCCCCATGTCATGTGCCCTGTAGGAAGGACAACCTCAGCTTCTCTGAGGCTCATCCATCCTGTCAAAATGGATTTGATTAAATCTACCATTTGGTGTCTTTTCAGAAATCTAAATTTACACAACAAGTTAGAGTGGACCTATGTGACAGACAAGGTGTGACTTAGAAGTAGACTTTGAAGAAAATTGAAGTTAAATGGCCTTTGTAGCAGCTTGGATGCATGACCATTCTGTTTACTGGGCTCCTCTTTATTGTTCCATTAGTCCAGTGCCATTTCCAGTCACTCAGAGTTCTCGAGGAGAACAGGGGGAAAAGCAACAATCACTTGCAAGTTGCTTCACCGTCTTTCATGCTTATGCTAAATACTGATGGTGAATTGTGCACTGAAAATGAAAACCACAGCGCCTCCTGGCTACTTTGCACTAGAGATGTTAAGCTGGGTAGTGGCTGTCACTTTCTTAGTCCTATCGCCAGTCTAAAGCTCTTGTTCCTTTCATGCAGTGCAGAGATGGACAAAAACAATGGAGAGACAGTTTTGGTTATTAAAGCAAACCATACTAATGCTGGATGGAGAACAGTTCTTTATTCTGTGAACCCTTTTTAAAGATTCTTAAGTTGGTTCCTTTTCTTTACCATGATGAGACCAAAACCTCTGTGGCAGGGGAGGAAAAGATACAGGGTTCTTCCATATGCCATGTCTCAAAAAGCAAACAAGTGATCAGCAACAGCAAAGTCAGTAATGCCATCAACAATTGAGCAGCAATATGCTGAGCTGAATTGGGAATCCAGATTCAAAACTTGCATTTTGTCTAGGTTCCTTGGAAATGGCTTTTTTCCTGTTTACTTTCTGACTAATATTCTACCAGTGGAACAGTGTTTTCTAACCAGAAAACCTCACACCTTTAAAAACACCGTTAAAAATATTCTCACCCCACTTTACCAATCAGGAAAATCACAAATGCTTGAGCAAGATTGAGGTGATGTGTAATACTGTTAATAATGTTCTGTGAGTTGCATATATAAAAAGTTATTTTTATGTAGATATTAGCTTATGGCTTGATTTCCCTAACATGTTCTGCAGACCTGTGACTTCACATGTAAATTCTTGATGATAATTCAGTTCTGATTACAATTTTCCAGTCCGTACTGATGAGAGAAAATTCTGCTTAGCAGCATTACTGCTGATTGTAGATATAATGGCAGCTCTTACTACTGTTGTCCATGCATTTACTTCTTTTCACAATCCTTACAAAAGCCATTGGAAAACTAGCCTTCAGAATATATTATTTAAGAGGAACCATCCCCCATTCCTCCTCACTTTTTCTTTTGTTTTCTTTTTCCCTGTTTTCAGTGATGTCTTTACTTTCATTTCCACACATCTTGCATTCAACTTTTCCTATTTACATCTCTTTGCCATGGCTAACTCTTCTTCATTTCATGAGGGTAAGGCACTTTTTTTCCATTTCTTTTCTATCCTGTCTTTGGTTTAGTTCACAATGCATAACAAGCAAATACAAAAAGAAGCTTTTTGTAGAATGCCAAAGTTTACATGGATATTACAGATTTTTTTTTTTAATTAACAGTTGAAATTAAGCATACTGTGACAGAAAATCTTGCACCATAGTATTGAAATGAGAAATCATTATCATTTAATGTATCATAAGAAATTTTAGTGACAAAAGTGACATATGCAGTTTACATGTGGTGTTTGTCAATGCTCTGGATTCATTAATCTGTTCTTGCAGACAGATTTTGCCATCGCAAAGTGTAATACATATATTTTGTTGTGCAAAAGCATTTAGAAACATACTAGAATGGTTTTCTAGTCTGAAAGGGGAAAAAAATCACAACGAACATAGTGTAAAAATTTGAAGAGTGTTCACTGGCACTCAGTGGAAAATGTGTGGTCATGTCACCCAAGACTTGGTCTCCAGTATCGCTGTGGTTAAATCAGAGTGGTTACTTACATCTGTTGGTACATTTCTACCAACAGCTGGTCTGGATTGGCAGTGGCTTTTTGAGCTTTTAAAAGCAACATGAATTACACTGACAATAAACCCTGTTCCACAAGCAGAAGAGTTCTTACGTAGAGCTCTTTTAACCAGCTCTTTCATTGATTTCAACAGCTTATGGCATAACTTGACCTTTCTTTAGGTGATGTGTTTCTTTTCAATTTCATACAGAATTTTGTATATGAGGGCCAGTGTGATGACAGAAACATCTAGCACATATAATAGCTTAGTGGATCAAAAAACTAATGCTTTCAGAAAAATGGTATTGAGTTATTTCTGCAAGTCAGGATCAATCCTAAGTCTTAACTATATACATGAACACACACTTTGGAATCCTGGAATCCTGAAACAAGTCTTGTCTATCCAAAACACGGTTACTTTGGCATCATCTCATACTTAAAACCATATGGATTTAAGCTAAGTGATTTAAGGAATAAGCCACAAAAAATTAAAAATAATGTATCTACTCTGGAAATGATTGGTTAATCCCCACAAGAAGCAGTTTCTGTGCTTTGCAGAAAGACTGAGTTGGACAGAACCAAGTGGACACATCTTTCCAATATTTTTCTTGGCTTTTTACCCATTTTGCATAGTATTTATGAAAGCAGTTAATAATCTTCATCAGTGCTAGCATAAGGCATATATGCCTTCATTGATTCCTGCTGAAACATCTAATGATGGTTTGAATTATCCTGAGAGTTTCTCTGGAAGCTGGTTAGTGCAAGTCCATTTTTCAGCATTTCTTCAGACTTTAATCTGCAGAGCATTTGCTGGTGGATCATGGAGTACTGGCCAAAGCCACGTTATTATCCATTCTTTTTTTTCTGTCCCTCCCTGCAGGACTGCTGCTAGCTTGCCTGAAAGGGTAGTTAAAAATACCCTCCTGAAAATATCAAATAAACAAACAAATTTTAAAAATCTTGTGTATCATGTTTCCTTGAGCTGTATTTGCAGTTGTTCTAGAGCTGTATTTGTCAGAAGAGGTGATCGCTGTGCCTCTGACTGCAAGAAAAAGTGATCTAATAAGATTTGGCCCACACTAGGGAAAAAGATGGAGAATGTTTCCAGTAAAAGGTTGTAGAATGGAGCAGGTTTGTCTTTAAATCATAGGCTGTTATACTGTGTGACATAATTATTTTGCCTGAAAACACAGAATAAAAGTTGGAAAACCAGAAAATACTGGTAAATATAAGTGTTGGAGGACAAAATGTGACTCATATAATGAAGATCAAAATCTGCCTAAACCTCTTTCTATGCTGCTATTCATGCTTATTTTAATAGGGCAAAGCAAAGGAACAGAATTGCCTGACTGGTTTAAGTTGTAATATTTACATCAGTGAGTCAAAATCACCCATAAACATCGTTCAGGACTGTAAATATTGTAATCTGGAATATGGTAATGGTCTATTATATAAATTAATTGGGCCTCTTGCCCTGAGGGGTCCAGAAAAAAGCAGTAAACTAGAAATTTAAATTGGTCGCCATGTGTATCAAGTTGAGGTGCCTGAAAACAGCATATCCATTTCTTCTAGCTCCTCAGTTTTCTTGACCTTTCAGTTCTTTCTTGGCATGTTCTGAATTGTTAAAAATAAAATCCTTATGAGGGCACTGGCAAGTGGTTAGCAAAGATCATTATGGCAGCTTTCTACATTCAGCTATTAAAGCAATAAAAGTCAGGATTGAAATGGGAGAAGATAATTGGGTGCTTTAGGAAAGGTTGTCCTAAAGTCACAGCTGTCCAGTGACTGTCCTGGGAAGCCAGGTGAACTACGCTGTTTCCCTCCAAGGCACAGAACCTTGTGGGCAGGCCTCCCTGGCATATCACTGTTGCACTCCTGAACAAAGAAACCTTGCAGCCAGGGAGCTCTCCTCCTAAAAGTGCACTACCCAGATCTTAACAAACAGTCTGTGATTCATTATGGGTGAGATTTTGCTGCCTGAACCCTGGCTGGAAGCATGGCTGTATTCCTCAAAGGGTATGATGCTGTTCAGCATGGAGGGAGTAGCAGAATCTGGATGTTTGAAGTAGTTAACAAAAAGTGTAGTCTTCTGAAAATTCCCAATAACATTCAGATTATTGAGTTATTTTAAAATTTCTACTATATATTGCATGGGCACTAATGCAGAAGATTTTGTCTGCAGTGTCTGTCTCATTTGATAGCTTTAAGGATTTAAAGACATTTAAAGACAGTATATATACTATTTCACGTGCCTGTTGTCAACCTTCTAAATGTATTGAAGATGATTATGAAATGAAATCCACCTCTGTGGCTTCTCTGACATTATCTTCTTCAAATGAGTTGAATGCCACCTTTGCCTCATTTCCTTCAGCCCTGCTATATTTCTGTTCTGTGAAACCTCACCACGAGCATTCTGAATGTGTTGATTCTCTTAGCCATCACTTCCCATTTCAGTTTTCTCAAGGTGAAATCTCTCTTCTATTTCAAAAAGCTTTCTGTAATCATTACATATAAATGATTTTGCCCAAATACTAAAAAACCTAAAGGTAAGATAAAATTAAGGCCTAGTCACATTTTATGCCGGAATAGTAAATGCAGGGGGTAAAAGGGGTAAGGAAGGAAGTACAACCACTTAACTTCTTATTTCTGGGATTTTTTGGAGGTACGAACTGAAGATCATTTCCTAGGAAGGTACAAGTCTAATGAGTTTAGAACTTTTTTCTCTAAATAATTGTTTTCTTGGATCTGGGCATTTTTTTAAAAATACCATCATCATGCTTTAAATAACCATGTTTCCAAATGAGCATAGCAATGGGGAGAAATATTCTATTCTTAAGTGGCTTGGAAGGATACCAGGGAGTAATTCTTGCACAGCTAACATTTTTCATATTCATGAAATATGGTTGCTCAGTAAGCCAGAATGTGTGTGCTACACTGATACATAAAAATTAATCTGATGCCTTTCTCTCCATCTCATGAAGTACTTCATGGATTACCAGCTTGATCAATGAGACAGTAATAATGATGAATGCATCTGTTTATTTGTAGAACAAATATAAACTATTTTTTAATTAGGAAGTTAATTGATGGGTGCCATCTCTATGTTCCACATGTTAATAGAATCTTCCTTACTGCTTGTTATTACCAGACAAAGAGAAAGCTGGACCAGTGCAGAGTCCAGGTCTGCTGGATGCTGATGTTGCTGTACTGGCAATTAAGTGTGGCTGTGAATACAGTAGACTGGACTTCTTCTGTAATGACATTCCATTTGGGCCCTGTCAGGAAGGCTATACATTTTGCTTAGCATGTAAATTTAAGCTCCCAATTTCTGATAGCTGCAGAAATGCAAACTAAAATCGAATCTCTGCATTTAATGATCTCAGTGAGTTTAATATAGTCAGAACCATATAACCTTGCTTTCCACCAGCAAAAAATAATCAAATAACCAGCTCAAGTGAATTACTGAATCCACAGCATATATGACAGCATGGCAGAAGTTTTGTGAGTGGCTCTGTTGCTCATTCACTAGATGGGAATTTTCTTGAATGAATATCTCCACAGGTGATGATTGTGGAAGGTGGTGATAGCCCTAGATGCAGAGCAGATTTGGGAGGAAGAAAAACATCTAAATAAGGAGAAAAAATGGAGAGAAAAAAGGCATATAGGAGTGCTGGAAGTGGATTTACTATTTTATTGTTGTACCAAGCATTGTCCATTGCGCTTTAATAGAATTTCATTTAGAGTATGAACTGAATGGCTGTCATTTCTCTAGTTTGGCAGCAGATTCTACCTGTGGAGCCTTTACAGCCTCTGTTCTACTCTTTAATCAGTGCAGGTATAGGCTACTTTAGTTTATTTTTCTAGCTATCAGAAATGCATTCAGAAGTGGGAAAAATGTAGCATTCCCAATATTTCTTGATAATAGAAGCTTTGCACATAAATGTTCATCTTTCATGGTATTTATAATATGCATGGAGCAAATTATGTCTGCAAAGGCTTATGAGTCTCAAGGATGCAAATTCATACACTTTCTGTTTATCAATACATTTTCCAATTTAAACCCAAGTACTTTATTGTTCTGATGAAATCTAGAACTCTAGGTAATTAGTAGTTTATTTAAGCCAAAGAAACACATTGGATTAATTGCCTTCACTCTTTTTTCATTGAATGTTTTCCATATGAGTGTAGATACCTTTTGTAAGAGCAGAGAGAGGTACAGTGGCATTTACAGAATCAGAGAATCTTTAAAGTTGGAAAAGACCTCTAAGATCATTGAGTCCAACCATTAACCCAGCAGTGCCAAGTCCACTACTAAACCATCTCTCTAAGCACTACATTTACACATATTTTGAACACCTTGAGGAGCAGTGACTCCACCACTTCTCTGGGCAGTCTGTTCCAATGCTTGACCACATTTTCAATGAAGAAATTTTTCCTAGTATCCAATCTAAACCTCCCCTAACTAAACTTCAAGGCAAAACTTGAGGCTGTTTCCTCTTCTCCCATTGCCTGTTACGTGGGATAAGAGACTGACCCCACCTCACTCAACCTCCTGTTATACTCCTATGCAGACCACAGAAATGGAAAATGGGGAGAGGGAAGTCACACACTGCAGCCTTCCTAGGCTGCAAAATAACTTCAGTCAATTTGCTGCCCCCCAAAGCAGAAGTCTGCTCTTCCCCTAAGTTTTAGCAGCTTGAATCAGTTCTGTGGTACTGGTACTGATCCTTCCTTCAGTGCACGCATTTGCATGGCTTGGCACATGCTATTGAAAAATGAGCTGGATTAAAGCTTGCTCAGGAAAAAAAATAGTAAAAACAGTAAAGTGGGAGAGAGTGGCTGGGGCAAATGGAAGGATTGCTTCAGCTTCCATTTCTGCTCATGTGCGTGAGTATCACATAGAGAGGAGTGTATATTTTTGATGGTATTACATTTTTGCTGTGCAATTTAGCAAAGTAACTCAGTAGTGAAAATTAGACAATGTGTTAATATATTGATTACTGATTTGCTTTGTGATCTTAAGTCATTTAGCTGTCTTGTGTGTCAGCTTCAAACTGGATATTAATGGAAACCAGCTCTTACACTTGCTTTTTTTTTCCCCAGAAAATAAATGTTTACTTTCTATTTCTCCTCTCCTGAAACCTTGAAGTTCTATAGGACTCCAAATAGGTTTTGTGATCTGCTAAAATCTGCTAAAATTAGCTCATTTTAACTTTCAAAGCACTGTGGCCTCACCTGGCATGTTGGGTACAACTGAGGCTTCAGATTGCCAAATTCCCACTGATAGACTGGGTGGGTGACCTACCTTTGCACACAGGCTGCAACAGTCAATAAAAAGAGCAATGACAAAAATACATGGTAGAGGACAGTGGGGTCACTGGTTATATATAGGAAGAGTCACTCCAAAAATAGAGTAGTATTCGGAGGTGAATAACCTTAGACTATTTCAGGGCTATTGAAAGAGCTCTCTTTTTTCCTTCTTTTTTTTTTTTTTTTTTTTTTTTTTTTTTTTTTTTTTTTTTTTTTTTTTTTTTTTAATCTCTTGGAGATGAAAGGATATTGCTGAATAAGGAATCTCCAATCTCATTTACTTTCTAGCTGACAAATCATGAGTACTTGGAATCAATTTAAATGTCCTTCAGTGCATGTAGTTTATTGCACAGGCCCATTAATTAATTTGTTTTTCCATTGTGTAATTTTGTACGATGGTTGGTTGTGATATGGCAACAAAACTGGATCTTCAGTGATTCATTGTTCTGTAATGGTTTGGAAAATCAAGTGCCTAGTATATAGAACTATTAACTTAAAAGCTATTTTTTCCTACATATGTGGAATGAAAAATAGTCTCTGAATAATGAATATAATTCTTGTATTTGATTCACATCTGAAAGTAATTTTGAAGAATTTTGATTTATCTTGTCTAAAGTACTTCTTGTGTGTTTTCTGACTCCTTCCTGCTCAACATATGCTGTAGGGCATTTTGAAATGAAGGTGAGTGAAACTGATACAACCCATAAAAATAGATGAATGGTATTAAGCCATTTGATTTATCCATGTAATCATGAGCTGTGGTATTCCTTGAGCCTCCACATCGTTCTTTCACGTAAACATGTTACCATGTGGCTGGATTCAGTAAACACTCCCGCAGAGCTTTTCACTGGCCATGGAGATGGTTGGTACAGCGTTCGAGCAGACCTGCTTTCCCTGGGCTCTGTACCGCTTCAGGAGCCTATTGGAGCTTTTACTTGCCATAGCCTCTGGACTACTGGAGGGAGATAGTCCTCTCCCCTGCAGTTACTGGAAGCTATGGTGCCTCCAGCTGCAGGTGTCCAGGAACCTGCAGATCACTTCCAGCTTGATCGTTCTCATTCTGCACTCCCCTGAGCACTCGCTCTAATGCAGCGCTGACAGTACAGTTCCTGAGACAATGTGTGCACTGTCTTATGTCTCCAGTTATTCAGGAAAAAAAAATTACTAACTCCTTCAGTAGCCAGATGGAAAATTTGAAACTGTTTATTCCATGCCATAGAACCCATGATGTCATTTAGCTTTCACTATGCTGAAAACAAAGCCAAAGGCTCCTCTACACGTTCCCCCTCTGCTTTATTGTGTTTGAGATGGAAGGGTAATTGTTCTTGGCAAGGGTGACTGGATTACAGCTGCCTTTGACTTTCAGGTTTTTTTAGTGCCATCGTGGTGGCTAAATATGTGCAGAACACTGTGACACACTGGGGAAAATGGGATTTCATTTATTTGAAATTAGAAAAAATGTGATTCTTTCCCTTTGAAGACAATTGCCAGAAAACCAAATCAATTCTATTTTATTTTTAAGACTTGGAAGGTTTTGATTCTGTAATACCAATTGCTGAGAAGCTTAATCATCCAACTACAACCAGACCAAAAGCTACTGGCAGGCGACCACCCTCCCAGTCTCTCACATCTGTAAGTTAATTTTCCTTTTCTTTAAAAAGTATTTTTAAAAATATTTTTTCTGATTTTTCTCCCCCTCCTACTTGTGTTCTTTGGTGTTTTTACTACTTTTACCCAGCCATTCCTTCACACGTACAATGAGGCAGAGAGATGCAGACCAGGAAAATTACTGTCAAAAGGCTGCCAGTGTTTTGAATACTGATGTTTAAAACATTCCCTTCCTTCTAAGGTTTGTACCCCCTTATTTGGGTGCTGCCAAGTGTTCCTTGCCAGCCATGACTGAGCCCAGAAAAATCCCTTATAAAAATCTTTGGAATAGACTAATTTGTGCTAAGTATTGAGGATTTTGAAAGTGTTTCCCAAAAGAAGCATTTCTCTTGATTTCTTGCAGACATTTACCAGATTTTGAGGACAAATAGACCATTCAGTCTTCAACAGTCCTCCTTGAGCTACCGTGTGTTTCTTCTCATTGAGGTCACAGCTGTAAATATAAGGGTGATTTAAATTTCACTCTCTAATATGTATCTTTAGACAAGTTGGTCTCATAAACCATACTTTGGAAACCACTGCTTAGTTTTTCAATGTCTTCTTCTTTGAGGTTTGGGGTTTGTTTGTTTCCATGCTTTTTGCATTCTGGAATGTCAGAGTGAGAGCAACTACCGATGGTTACCTGGGTCCGTGTTGCTGAAGAAAAACAAAATGGAGGGAAGCAAAAAGGATTATTGTGAAACTAATAGAACTCAAAAAAAGAGAAGGCTTTCAAAATTGACTGTTGTCATGAGTATAGAAATACAGAAGAGTAGTAAAGAGGCTTTCCTTCCCGTCACATCTATGAGGAAAGGAACAAGGGGTGGAAAGAACCTTCCCTCTTCGCAGCTTTACCAAGAGGCTGTGCACAAGGCAGCCCTGCAGTGCCAGCACCGTGCACAGGCAAAGCTGGGGCCTCTGAGGAACAGCAGGGTGAGACCTGCTCTGAGCAAAGCCACGGTGGAGCTGCCCTGGTGACAGAGCTGGCATCCCCACGGCACAGCACTCGGTGTCCTGCACTTTCATCTTGTGATATCATGCAATGCAAAGCTGTAAATTAATGTTGAATTCAATTCTTAAGCATATCTTATTTCTTGAATGCTTTGAAAGCAGTCTAGCCTTGAAAATAAGATGCAAAAAAGGGGGAGGAAGGGGACAAAGAGTCCTGATTTTAAGTATTGTTACTTTGAAAATGATAGCTAAAAAAGTTCTTGTACAATGAACATACCTCTGCTTTTCTTTTTCTTCTTTTGTGATGCGTTTGTCTACGTAGTCATCCCTTTCAAGCCCTGATTTCTTTGACTCACCAAGTCCTGAAGATGAGAAGGAAGAACATGTTTCCATTACTCATAAAACTCTTGAAGTGTCAAGGAAATCAAGAACTGTTACAATATCACAAGTAAGTTAATTGGAATGCCTCTGCTTAACCTTATCACATGCATTTTCTTTTTTTAAAGCAGTACTCAAATATTTAAAATTTAATTCAACAGTCACTGGTAACTGCCCACTTAAAGAAGATTAAAATGATAAAGGTTACTAAAGTTTGTTCTGTGCTTGAAAGGCAAGTCTAAAGTGAATTGCACAGTTAAAATGTCTCAAATAACCATATTGTGAAAAAAAAACCTTCTTGTGTAAATGCATTTCACAGAATCAGAGAGGCTGGGAAATAAATTTTAGAAACAAAGACCCTGTCTTTTTGCAACTTTAAATTGAGTTTACATTAGAAGAGTCTGTGAGAAGAGAAAATACAACTCTTTGACACACTCTAATAGTATGTGAACTCAAATTTGCAAATACAATCACTTTTATATGGGTATAATTGTATTCATTTTATAGACTTGTTCCATTCTTACTGCATACTGGTAGAATACTACAGCACAATCAAATATTAAAAAAGGAGTGTGTAGGTCAGGCTTTAAAGGTTGGAACTATTTTTTAGTACATAAGGATACCTTTAATAATGTAAATACTACATTCTAATAGTTTAACGAGTATTCGAAAGATGAAATCCTGCACTTCTGTGATCAAGTTATAAGGATAATGTTTTGCTATGTAGCTCCCTCTTCTGGGAGCACTTGTACTAAGGAATACTCTTGGGCCAACATTTGTAAGTTATATGACAAAACTCTAGATGTTGTTCCTGTAAAACGAGATGGCTGTTATTAGAAGGCAGCTGCTTGAGGCTTTAATGTTGATAGCCAGTTAAGCTCTGGAATAAGATGCTCAGATCAATGACTCCAGTTGTGCCCTGCTTGCCTGCTCCAGATTTGAGCTCAGCCTCACGTCTCTTTTCAGTCCAAAGGAAACTTGCAGAGATCTGTTTATAGGTACACATTACTCACACCCTACTCTGCTCTGTTGAGACCCCACCTGGAGTGCTGTGTGCAGCTCTGGGGTCCCCAGCACAGGAAGGACATGGACCTGTTGGAGCCAGTCCAGAGGAGGCCACTGAGATGGTCAGAGGGATGGAGCACCTCTCCTATGAGGAAAGGCTGAGAGAATTGGGTTTGCTTGGCTTGGAAAAGAGAAGGTTTTGAGGTGACCTAATTGTGGCCTTTCAGTATGTGAAGGGAGCTGACAAGAAAGATGGAGAGGGACTATTTACAAGAGCATGGAGTGATAGGAGAGGATGACGGAATAGTTTCAAACTGAAAAGAGAGTAGGTTTAGATTAGATATGAGGAAATTCTTTTCTGTGAGGGTGGCAAGACACTGGAACAGATGCCACAACAGAGGAGTTGTGGATGTCCCATCCCTGGAAATGTTTAAGACCAGGCTGGATGGGGCACAGAGCAACCCTTTCTAGTGAAAGGTGCCCCTACCCATGGCAGGGAGATTGGAGCTAGGTGACCTTTAAGGTCCCTTCCAACCCAGATACACAAACGAAGCAAAAAAAATTAATTGATAAAATGTTAAAAGAATATTATTCAGGTCATTGAGTCAAGTTTTCACAGCACTACAGTGATTCAGCTTTCTTGTGATTATAAGACCATTTTTATTTACATGGTCAGACTTCATTTTTGTGCAGAACACTTTTTGAATTCAGTGCTTTCCCAGAGCAGGTTCTGTGCTCAATCACGGTTTTATAGTAGGGAAGACCATTTTTTGAAGAACTTGCTGGATCCTGCTCTTCCTTCTCCATCGCAATTTTTCCTGATTTTCATCTTATCACTAACTTTTCTCTCAGTTACTTTGCTCAGATAATGCCACCCCACCAGCCCCCAAGTCCTCAGTTACAGTGTCTCCTTCCATTTCCATACCATTCAGTCTCAGTATTTTGCCCTATTTGCCATTCAACTTCAATATCTCTTTTTCAAAGAGAGTTGGAAGGTTGCCTAGTGCTTTTTCTTACTCTTGTCCAGATCAGATTTTCAGATATGCCTGGTAGCTGTCATGTAATGCACACATAGCACTGCCAAATTACAGTGTGAAGACTCCCCTTACTTGCCATTGTGATAACAGTACTTGTACACTGTTCTCTGTATGCAATGAAGTAGATAGTCGTGTATGGTTGGTAAACTTCAGATTTTCTAATTGTCTAATAAGTATAAAATGTTATATTACATTGTATACATATATTACATTATGTAGCACATAGTAGTAGAGGCTTGTCTAATAATTAGAGCACTGGATTGCAGTTAAGAAGCATGGGATCCTTTTTAGCTAACCACATGATTCCAGGGTTATAGGTTAATGCTGTGTTTTTCTGTCAAGTTCCTGGAGGACTAAAGAGCTATTTGTAGTTATGGGTATTCATGGAAGTTTCAGTTAATAGAGTTAATAAGTGTAGTACGCTACACTTAATTATTATTAATACATTATCATTTTGAAGCCATGGAATTTTTTTCTCTATATATCATATATTTATATATATATATTTTTATAAAAAAATATATATATTTCTATATATATCATATAACAAGCAAACTTAATGAATATTTTGCTGTTTTCATAATGAATATCTTGCTATTTTCATAATGCTAGGGGGAACATGTAATACATTTTTTAATTTTTGAAAAAACTCTGAAGATTCCTTCAATGGTTGGTAGGCAATTATGAATTTAATTTACTAAATAATATGACTTGGATTCTTGGCCATGTAGTTTTGTGCTCTGTGGGAGACATAGATATGGCCTCACAAACTTCTGAGAGAAACACTGAGCATCTGTCCCTGGTTTAATTCACTGCTAGGTCTGAGATCTTGGAAATGCTGTTGCTCACTTGTAGCAACCACGGAAAGTCTTACTGAAGCTGTCTGAACTTCTGCATCCCAACTAGACCCCCTCTGATGTACACGTACAAAGATCACGACTAATCGTTCTGTTTGTCATGCTTTTGCCAAGCCTGTCCATGTTTGACAGTTGGACTTTCAGCATTACTGAAGAGCAGCTAAAGAGCAGCATTGGTTAGAGGTTTGATTTTTGTAAAGCTTTCTGCAGACATTAATTGTAATTCTTTTTGTTGCAGGTGTCTGATAACAAAACTTCCTTGCCTCCAAAACCAGGAGGTCTGGCTAGTGGCAGTAATGTACAACCATCACTATCCCCTTCACCATCACCTGGATTTCACTCAATTGCTATGGGAACAACAGGCCACAGGTCAAATTCCCCATCCCTGTTTGGTACTGAAGGAAAGCCAAAGACTGAGCACTTGAGCCAAGGTCAGACTGCCCTGGAAGAGCTGAGAACACAAATTAGGGAGCTAAGAACCATCATTGAAACCATGAAAGACCAGCAAAAGTAAGTACTACAAATCACAGCTGCAGGTGGGATGGATACATTTGTGCATAGGTGGCAGTTTCTTATTGAGTTTGCCTTCATGGATGTTACTCTGCAAAGCTGGCCTATGTGAGTGATTTTCATGTGACAGAACATATTCAGGGGTGAGAACCTCAGCAGAAAAGACCTTCACTATCCATCAGCTTTTTTTTTCCTGTGTTATGACATAAGTAGATGTTTACAGTGTGTTAAAAAAGTTAAGTTGCAAGCTATAAACAGTGAATGTTGTTTTATTTGCCAATAAATACGTGGTAACTCATGTGCATTGATCATAATAAAAGGGATGCGTTTGTTATAGTTGTAGTACAAATTGCTACAGGTTCCCAAAATTATTAAGTCAATTTGTTATTTGACTGTTAGCACATTTTCCCAGGAAGCTCACGTTACAAAAGCAGTAATTGAATTGTGGCTAGGACATATGAAGGCCTTTGTGTTTATGGCCCTGAATCTTACTATTTTAGTTTTGGGCACCTTTGTTTTCTTTAAGTTGCTCATTTCTTATGAGAAACTGGGGCTGGCATGTAACTTTTGATGTTCCTGAGAATATTTAATGCTTTGGAAGCTAAACCTTCACTTACATTGTCAGTTGTGTGTAGCCCAGGCAGGAAAAAGAAAAGGGCAAGCAGCGTGCAGAGACTGTGGCGGAACAGAGGTGTGCGGAGTTGGGAGAAGATGCGGGAGGGCATGGTTCAAGCTGGATGTAGCCAGCAAGCCCCACGGCCTCGCCTCTTAGGCTGACCCTGCTCCTCTGGTCTCCCCGGCCCTTCTTGCAAGGGCAGCTTCCACCTACTGGTATCTGTCCTAAGGTGAGATCACTCAGTGGGAACATGAGAACGTGTCTGCTCCTTATAGCTATGTTCCCCTTCCCAACAAAGAAGAATGACAGAAAATCCGTATTTGGGATCGTTAAGTCTTATAAATGAAGTTGAAGGTTACGTTGTATTGCTGGCATAAACAGCTTTTAAGTGGCTTAAGTATGTGATAGGATGGGCAGGATTTGTGTTACTAGTCTCTATAACCCACCAATGGTCAATACATCTACATTTTGTATGGAAAAAGGCAACTGGGTGCTGATACAGTGTTGATTCAGCTAGGCCAGAGCAAAGCTTGTTGATGCAGGGCTATTAGGAGGCAATATTCATTAGCCATGTGGGATGGGGCGGGGTACTGTCCCATAGTGAGTTTTAACTTCTTTCTACTATCGCCTATAGTACACAAGAGTATGCTGACTTCAATTAGATGTTCAGAGGAAAAAAACCAAACTAATGAAGTGGGGAAAATATGTCTCCAAGAGAAAATCTTAGGTATTTTACTAGTGTAGTCATTTCCATCCCAAGCTTCTTTTGCATTCTTTCAACAGAAAAGAGATTAAGCAGTTGCTCTCTGAGTTGGATGAAGAGAAGAAGATCCGTCTACGATTGCAGGTACTTAAATTATTTATAATGTTAGGGATGTGTTGGCAGGTTTGATTTAGCCTGACATGGGACATAAAACTCTGCTAGGACACTTAGATTCCAGTGAATCAAAAACTACCAATATTTCTGAAAGGGATATACCTGTTCCCTTCATGGCATTGCAAGTTTGTATCATATATACAGCAATACTGGGTTTTTACTGAAAAGCCTGATAATTATCTAAAAAATTATCAGCACAAATAGACAAATTTTAAAAAATTAAACACAATACAAGATTCAAACTCTGATATTTTTCTTCTGACTTTTAATTGTTTGGTTTTGTCACAAATGAAATCATGCCTTTTTAAGTTACTTTCTGCCAAAGCTTTGTGTTTTGTAGTAGGCTTGTCTCAGTGTTAATACGCTTGGAATATTATTTCATATAGCAAAATTTTAATGTCTGCTTTACAGGCTGTCAAGGTTGTCTTTACTAAAGCATCCTGAGCAATATAAAAGAAGGGGCTCTGATTAAGAACCCAGTTGCTGCTACCATAGTTTGTACAGCACCTTAGCTCTAGATGTTGTCGTGCTGGCTTAGTCATTTGCCAGGTGTCCTGCTGCCCTGCTTGTGGGATTCATGGAGCTTGGCCTTTGCTGGAATCATTAACGATGCTGCTTTGATGTGGAATGACGTTGAAACTGCTTTTTGGGGTTTTGGAGAGTGATTTAAACAATGCCCTTAACAACATGCATTAACTTGGTCAGGGAGATGGACTAAAGGGTCATTATAGGTCCCCTCCAACCAAAATTATTCTATTCTAATCTCTACTATGCTATACTCTTCTATCCCATGTACTTGATTAGTGGTTTGGTGTTGATTATATTTTCTATTTTTATGCTATGGGGCAACTGTACTTTGAACTAGATGTAGAAAACTGAATTGTAGTTTCACTGGACTGTTCCCTCTCTGTAAAGTACTTGGGAACATGACAAAGGGTGGTAGAACTGGGGATCCTCAACGTCTGTGCTCCAGGGATGCCTAAAGGACTTTGTGTCCAACCACATAGGAACATGGCTTCTAATAATACGCAGCTCTTGTTCAGCTAAAACTGAAATTTATTCAGATAAAACCCAGTGAACATTTTAATAGCCATTATTGATTTAATAGTCTGGTCTAACAGGCCAGACTATTCAGAGTTATCCAGAGATAACTTTACATCTTTATGCAGAGACCTGCTCTGATGGGTTTAGAATTATGATCTTGCAGCTGAATGCTTTTACTCCAGTTCAGATGTTGCTTATACTGGTAAATGTTCAGATGCTGGCCAAGACAGCATTATTAGCTTTACATGAAGATAAGAGTTAACAAATGAAAGTTGCATTAGTTTCAGTGTTCTGATAGTCATGAAGTAGCACAGCTCTCAGTCCACGTATTAAAAGAGGACTCCCTTGATGATGGTGCAGTTGACCACAGGTTGACTGTGTGTTTGAATAAACCTAGGACCCCTACCTTAGGGTTTTCTGTGTCTTTCAGAGGGACCAAGTGTATAACTAGGGCTCCTGATGGTTACAGCCACATCCTCTTGCCACATGACTGTACATCCATCAGAGCCTTTAAGGTACCTGGGCACAGGTTTGATGGTTGTAGAAGGCAACTACCATTCCTACAGCAAGAACCCTCCCTGTAGGAGAGAGGTGATGGGTTTTGTCCCTCAGGTACCAGTGTTCACTGCCAGCAGTGCAGCTTATTGTGCTGGCTTAAGTGCAGCTCTTGGTGCATGGACACAGTGCTCATTGTGCAGTAATGCCAAGCAGTGAGCTGTGTGGCTTGTAAAAGTTGTAATTTAAAGAGTTCGAAAGGTCTTGCAGTACATTCAATGACTATACTTGTCATGTTCTGAGGGAGGAAGCTGTGAGTGGTCATCTTACACAGTTGAGAAGCACACCTCAATTTGTGAAATCTGTGGAAATAAGAGTAGTATAAGACCTGTAGTTGACACCTCTGGACAAGATGGAACATGTGCTTTTCAAGTGCCACCAACTGTGCCTCAGTCTGCTTAAGTATCTAATTTAATCAAATACTTTTTCTTCTGTTTGTTTTTAGATGGAAGTTAATGACATAAAGAAAGCTCTTCAATCAAAGTGAATACTTGATAGGTGGAATGTTGCATTATTCTTCGTGACTGAGACTCAAATTTATGCCCCAGCCAAAATAACTTTGTGCCAAATGATTTAAGAATTGCCTCAACATCCCTTTATTTGAAGGATTAGCACAACAGTTTTTGATAGCACAACAAAAATACCAACGAGAACAAAATTTCTACCCAAAGCCGTGCTGTGCGGCACTAGTTGTGACTGAAATTCATCTTGTGCTAAAGGCTCTCTACTTCAAGATCCTAGATGAAATGAAAACTCAGGCAGTTTAGTCCATAGTGGTACTATTTTGATGATATTTTTCCATAAATAAAGTGTATTTCAGATTATCTGTTTACAAGCTTTATGATTTTGACTTTTGGTTTTTAATTGTCTTTTGTCACAGATTTTAAAATGTTTGTACTGCATATAGCCAGGAATGAATGTTAATGTTGGGGCTGGAGGGATTATTTTTGCTTCGAGGTTGAACAGCCTACTTTTTGTTATGATTTTAAGTTCTGTTAAATATGCAATTTTATGTCCCTGAACCCCCTACAACTCAAACTTACATTGTGTACAGTAATGTATTTACAAGAAGGAAAGAAACCAACAGAAGTCTGGTCTTTGCAATGATTTGTGCCTTTCTTTGCCACACACTGACTGGAGCCAGTTGAGGCCAGGTCTCCCAATGTAGCTACCACGACGACTCCTGTCCCCGGTGTCCGGCGGAGGTCACCTTGCCAGTGCTCAGCTGCTCGGTCAGGAGAGCGCGTTTGTGCCAGGTGGCAGGACAAAAGGGTGCAGCTGAGAGCAGCTTTGTCTTGAGCAGCTGTGGCTTTTTCGCTTTCCTGGTTTGGATAGGCCTCTCCCTCAACCTGAATGTTCATCTCCGCTTGATTTTCATTAGATGATTTAAACACCCACCTCTGTCCCCAGTTTTGCACAGAGTGAACAGAATATGCATTATTAAAGCAAAAATAAATAAAAGTAATCTATAAAACATGAATAAAAAGTTGTATTATTTCATGCACAAGGTTCTCTGTCGTGTGACACTGTTTCATTTGCTGTTGACGTGGTATTGTTTGCTGTATTATATTGTACACTTACACACTGATACACTTCATAGTCCTGTATTTGCAGCAGGACTTTCTTCTCAACATTCTGTTGAACCTGATGCTTACCTCAGTTTCTCTGTTTGCTTTCATTCTTTCAAAATTGCACATTTTCCTGGTTGTGGCTTCATGTGTTCTTAACTAACCACAGAGTATCTCATATCTTGTCAGCAATCTCCGTTAAGTTTATAAAGTGTTTAAATAACGGATATTTTTGCATAGCATGGAGTGAGTGCGTAAGTGGTGTTAGTGATGCTTCCGAGTAACAAAACCCCACACACAAAGGATCTACCTGTCATCCCACCAAATACTAGAGCTGGCTCCAGAAGCACACCCTGTATCAACATGAACCACCCTGCCTGCCAGGAGCTGGGTGAGATGTGGTATGTATGCAGTTGGCTGGTCACATTCACATATGGTTGGCAGAGTTCCCAAAATCTTTTTGATATGCATAGATACATAAAATACACACTCCACCATACCCAAATCTGGCTTTATGGGTCTCAACTGGCAGTACAGAACCTGACTGTTGGGATGATTTTCTCTTCCAGAGCATCTGCTTCTATTGTAACAGTGGTGTCTGAGATTTAAAGATTGGGTAGTGAAACTTGAGAATTTTTTTTTAAGGTCACAATACATTGCTCAATGTACTCAAACAGAAGCACTAATAAAATATTTTATCACTGAAATGCTCTTATGTAAAATTTCTAAATATCTACATTAAAATATTTTTGTACAAAGAATGAGAGTCCTGGCATAGCTTTCCAACAATACGGATTTCTACATTACTTCCATGATTTTTGTAAAGTTAGGAGAACAGAAGGAAATTAGGGGATAAGGAATAAGAATTCTGTTTGGCTTGGTAGTTATACATTTGCCATATTTATTGAGAAATTAACAGCTCTGGATTCCTAATTCCCTGGAAAGAGATAAACTATTGTATCTGTGGTAAATAAAGTGTTGATTCCTGAGCTGTGCCTCAGAAGTATAACAGACATCTGAGAAGTGTTCAGTCTTTTGAAAATGAAAGTCTGAATTTGGAACTAGATTCCAAAAGAAAAAAAAAATTACATTCTTTTTTTTCCCTGTTGAGACGATAACTTGTAATTTTATAAATCTAAGTTAGAAGTCTAACAAATCATGCCTTGTAAAAGATGGTTAAATAAGTTTTTGTGAAAATGCTTTGCTTTCCAAAATTGGTTATTCTGGGAAAGGACACTGTAGAAATACAAGCTCTTCTTGCTGCATTTCATTATAATAATAGAAAGTATTTTACATAACACATGGATTTTCCCTTCTTAAAGAATATCAAATATGCACTAAATGTGTGGATATAAACTGCTGCTTTTAAAAGTGTTTGGTTTTATATTTAAAGAAAGTCAGAAAACACTGGTGAGGTACAAAGTGATTTTGTTATGAAAATGATTAAATACTGTTTTTTGAAGAGTTGCGTAAAATGACTTTTCATTAACTTGCACATATCAGTCCTGTAGCAGACTTCTGTTTATGTGTAGAAGTCAGGTGTGAAATAACAGGCTCATACCTTTGGATGATAATATCCAAATTCTTGATTAGGCAAATTTTTGGTTATTAAGAAAACAGTTTTATGTTCTCCTTTTGTTCTCCTTTCAATTCTAAAAGGAGCAAATATTTCTTAATGTGAGATCATAGCACTTAGCACTTTAAAAAAGTTCTACATGGAAGTAAGATGGTAAATACTTGCAAGTGTATTTTAAGTTCTGTTACTTAAATTTCATCTTCTGTGGTTTTCTTATTAATTCATTTGTGAATGAGCAAAAGGTTCAGATGAATTTTTTGTTACGCTAGCAGGTCAAAGGACTGAACACAACTCTATGCAGTAATTCTATGGGCTACTTTGTGTATGGAATGTCCATGAGCACCACGCTCTGTGACAGGCAGGACTGAACGTATGAAACAAGGCGAGACAGCGCCATAAAACACCCTCAGAAGTTTATGCTCTGCTGCAGTTACAGAATCCTTTCACTCATCTTCTCGTGGAGCTGCCTGGGGTGTGAGCAGGCCCTGCTCTCCCTGCTCCCCTCCCACCAGGCTGTCCAGCTGCAGGGGCAGCTGCTTCCTTGCGCATCCCCGTGCGCGGAGCCTGCGGCACAGATGTGGGTTTGCTGCTGCAGGGCTGGCATGGCTGAGGGTGTCTGGTGTTCCTGTGCTTTCCTTGGCCATGCCACCACCACCACAACAGCGCTGACAGCTCTCACTTTTAGCCTTGGTCTGGAGCATTTATGCTCCAGGGGCCTGCCTTGAGAGCAGGGGGGCTGTGGTTGGAGGTCCTGCCATCCATGAGTCCTGCAAATACCAACCACCACAGGCCAAGGAGAGAGTATGGCTGGGTGGGGGTGATGGGCAGTGCTCCTGCCTGCAGGAATGATCAGCAGTCTCTGCAGGGCCAGGAAGAGGTGCGAGGACTCCAATATCTGCTTCTCTGAATAATTACCCTGGAAACTGGACAGAGGCGCATTGATGAGGAAAGTGTGAAGGCTGGTGAGAGAGATGATACCTTTCACTCAGGAGAGAGTGAAAAGTGTGGTTTGAAAGGCAGGAATTTTGTTTAAAGTAGAAACAGCTACTTTAGAACTTGGCACTGAGGAGGCTTTTCAACCGTGTGGCTCACGTTTTCTCATAGGCTTTGGCGAGAATAGGGTCCTCCAAGTATTGACTTCTGTTCATGGCAATCCTTAAGTTAAAAAAAGCCAGAAGAGGTGGAGCTGAATTCCCCACACAAAATATCGGGTAATTGTATCCATGGTTATTAATACCCTTCAGCCAGAAATTAGATTTTGCTTGGCACCTTTTGCCTCAGCTGACTCTTGAGCTGGCCTAGGAATTAGCAGCTGGTTGTGTGTGACCCGGCCCATTCCCAGCTTCCTGCAGCTGCTTCCCTCCTCCTGAGCTGTGGCCTCTCCACTCCAGCCATTCCCTGCCTTTGGAAAATAACCAACTTCTTCAGGTCACCAGTCCTGAAGGTGAGAGGGTGCCAGTGCTTCCCAGCCTGGAATAGAGCAACTGAGGAAGCAAAAAACACCATTTAAATGCCATCAGGAAGCTGCAGTGCTGTGTGGGCTGCCAGGGGATGAGCAGCCTCAGTGCCACCAGCCTGGTGCCAGCCGAGACATGGCCCTGGGCCATCTTCCCCTCTGCTTTCTACTCGGGGAACAAAGGTTATTGCACCCACTCCACACGTTGCTGTTTGGTGCTCTCTTTTAATGAAGATGATTTCCAATCCCATGCAGACACAAACTTTTACAGGTAGTGAGTGTAAACCACAGGCAGCCTCAGGAAGAGATGCTTGAGAGAATATCTTTGTGCTGCCACAGCCAGGCTTTTCTTGAGCCAATGATGCAGCTGAGTTGCCCCTTGAAGTGCTCACAGTTCCACTACTGAACAGTGTGAGGGGCTGGAGTGCAAACAGCTGAACTAACAAAATGGCTTAATGCTCCTGTGAATTTTTATTTAAAGTACTGGAAATTAAATCATGTTTTTAAATGTGTTAGCACTGTAGGACGAAAAATTTAGGATGCAAATTAATTTTATTGAATTGTTACCCTACAAACTGGAGTCATTAGTATATTTTAGCAAGATAATTAACTGTAATTCTAGACAAATCTCTAGATTCATGAGAATAATTGTCCTGACACATTGTAAAGGTTACAATAGAGAGGCAGGGCCTACCAATCTCTCTCAGCCCCCTCAGATAAGTAGGTTTCAAACTCTGTTATCTTCCTTTTTTTCATGTAGGAAAAGCAACTGGCGAATATAGATGATGATAATCACAGGAAAACAAAATTGGCATTTATCAGTATGATCTTAAAACTTGTAATAGGCTGTTTCTCTTGGAGGAGAAAACTTGAAAATTAGAATACCAAAGCAAATTAGATAACCATGAGCAGACATCAAAACCAATTTTGAATATCGGGACATTAAAGAAACATCTGTTCTCAAAACTGTCTCTGGTAAAACCCCTTCACTTCACTGAGCCCAGAGCCAGCATTTTCATTTGGTGTGGGAGATCATATTCCTCAATACAAGCCCTTCCCTGTGTCCTTCATCCTAGCCACTGAACAGCAAACATCCTTTTACAAAGAGGCCCATCAGGCTGCTCTTCACCTCCTTAGGTAAAAGCAATGAAGAGTTTGGGATTTTGTGAAAGCACTTCTTGGGCTTAGAGCTAGT
The DNA here is from genome assembly GCA_013397775.1 of Eulacestoma nigropectus. Lineage (NCBI taxonomy): Eukaryota > Metazoa > Chordata > Aves > Passeriformes > Eulacestoma > Eulacestoma nigropectus. The sequence goes on along the minus strand of VZTE01003945.1, from coordinate 783,026 downwards.
GAAAATTAAGCTGGGCAGCCGTCCCTTCTACAGGATGACCCATTACCTGGGTTTCCCCCCTTCTGGGGATAGTTTTCATTGCCAGGGGTACAACAAGTAAAGGAGAAAGCTCAATCTGTGCACCGTGCTCTTTCCCCTAGCACAGAGCACCAAAAAGAGAACAATAGCTAATGCAGGATTAGTAGAAAAGAAGGTGCACCTGCATGGAAACTGCTACTGCTAGATAATTTGGCTTCTCTGGATTCAAAGAGCCAAATCTACTGAGCTCAGCCGAATTTACTGTTGGAAGCACAGATGCAGCTATTTAGCAAATAAAGGTACTAAGTAGGGGGAGACATGATGTACATTTTGAGAGCCCAGCAAAAGCAGTGCTGGCTGGAGAAAGCTACCTCACTAATGGATGGCATGATTCTTGTGGGAGGTGCAGGTTGTTTGTGCCGTGATTCCGTAGTAGTACCTGGTGTGTCACTGATCTCAGGAGAATGGAAAACTGATGCTCTAACCTGAAGAACCTGCTCACCTCAGACATACAGCTCTGTAACCTGTGCTTGGGGAGCTCTTAGCACAGGAATGTCACATTACTGCAATTAACTACAGGCTTCAATATTGGTCTTCATCTAATTGAGATATATTAAAGTCAATAAGGCTGATTTAGTTTGAGTGTTGATTCAGAGCTCTCAGATATCACCAGTGTGCTCTCTCCAGCTGGGTGCAAGTCTAGGGTAAGCCTGAATTCTCCTATCCCCATTTTTACGCACCTTTTGTGTGCCCTGATTCAGGCCTCACGCTTCCTTAGCCAACCCTGCATAATTATAAAAAGCAGCAATCCAGACTCTACATTTCCTCTTGTCCCAAATCTGACACCTTTCTGCTCTAGAAATGTATGTCCCAGTACCCCTGTGACACAGAGAAGAGGGACTGCCCACCTAAGGATGCAGCCCACAACCTCTGCCTAAATGAAGGCGCCGATGCTGCTCAGGTAAGCTGGTTGCCTTCTGCAGGCTCTGGCTGGTGTCATTTTGTAGGCTGGACTAAGATGTTGCTGTGCCTCTCTTAAACAGAAAGCAAATGGATGCTCCTCAAGTTGGTTTCACACTGCAGCAGTGTGTGTGCCACATGGAAATCTGCAACTTGTTGGCCTTTTCATTTGGGGATACAAGAAAGAGTATTAGATATTTGTCCTATGTGCCTGTGTGTGCCAAAGTACTAACCTTATATTCTACTTCCTTGTTGCTGTGTGAATAGCTGAGAACTCTCCAGAGAAATTCCGAAATAATTCACAGTTTTCCAATTGGATTTAAACTTCTAGAGGAAACAAGACTGTCAGGTAACAGCTACTACTACTACTGCTTCTGGAAATCTTACTGCTATCACCAATTCAACTCTTCTTCAAATAGCTGTTATTTGGAATTTCCCAAATAAAAAGAAGAGGTAGATGTTTCCATTACAAGCTTATTAGTAAAGAATGCATTAGTTCCTGCGAAAAGGTCAGGAATGCTCAGTGCTTTCTAGATGTGTTGGATTAGAACAGGAAGTAGGTTATTATTTAACTTGCTTTTTACTGTGAAGTGCAGGAAGAAACTCTTTGGCATTTTGACAAGAATGTGATTTGACACAGTGATGGGCTGAAGGTCTCGCTTATGGCATTATAAAACTTTCCGGGAATGATTCCTATCATACTGGCAGATAGATGTCTGAAAAGGGACTGCATTTGAGTGACAATGTGTCTGGACATTAAATTTTCTCACTGCACAGGACTGACGTGTTATTTGGCAGCAACTTTAATAGTCTCAAGCATGAGACACTGCTCTAGCAAAGAGTAAATGTAATACAAGTTGACAAAGCAGAGAAGACAAAGTGTCTGGCATCACACATAGGTCTCGCTGTGTAACCAGGAGAGCTTCAGGACCAGACTGCTGAGTGTTACACACATTTGGATTCCATCATTAAAAGTACTGAGAAATCCACCTAGCCAAGCCCAAATATTAAAGTCAGACCCAATGCTAGTAAGTTCATGCTTACAGAGCACGAGCATCATGCAAGCTGAGAAAATAGAGGTTTTGAGAAAGGCTGATGTTGCTCTCTCTCTAAGTGCCTTAGCTATGCTTCTACAAATTACTGCCTGCTTCTCGCATGACTTTTCACACTGCTACTTCATGAAGGTGAATTACTTAATGATACTTTTTTTGAAAAACAAAAGTTTGGACATTGGTAAATTTCTTTCTTCACGTATTAAGCTCATATTTAATAAAGTTGCAATTTCTTGACTGCCTTAACAAGGAGAAATGCGGGTGCAACTGAAGAATTCTTATTGAAGTTTTAGTAAATTTCTATGCTTGCTTAAATATATGACACTTTCATTAGTACCTATTAAAAAAGTGAATGTCGACATAACAGATGAAGTTTTTTTTATTCATCGCTTTAAAGAAGTTCTTGCCTCCTCAGGACTCCTTTGCTGTTGACAGTCCCAACTGGTAATGGCAAAACCATTGTGACTACAAATATTTAAAATGTTTTCAAACAGCACTGACAGCTTTGCTTTTGCCAGGCTTCTAAGCCCTGTGTATCCTCATGTGGCATCTACAGCAATATAAAAATCACCTAAAAGTCAATAAAAATGAATCACATATTCTAGTCCTCTCGATTGTTTTTACAATAGGAGTGTAACCATGTTGTCTTCCCTGCCACAGACACAATTTTGCTGGGCTTTCATTAATCAGTAGACAGAAAAACCCTGCTTAACTGGAACAAAAATGAAAAGTTAGATAGTCTTTACCATGAATATTTCTTCAGTGAGAAATAACTTGAGAACGGCTAAAGGTGACAATATTGTCTCAAAACGGTATGAAAAACACTGAGCCACAACACATAAAGAATTCAAAGATACTTTGATCAAGCTGAAAACAGGCAGCTGGAAATTTATCAGGCCTGGTAAGAATACTTAATCTTCTGCCCATGCAAACATTTTAAACCAGACCTCTTGAAGCTGCTTCTTGTAAGCAGCTGCTTCTTATTCCCCAAGGAAATGTGTATTTCTCACCCCCAGGACCTGCTGAATTGGAAAGGACTGCAGAGGAGAAAACATTCATCATGCCAAAATGCTGTGTGAGTGGAGAAATCTAGGGCTTATACTAGTACTATAGGGCTATCTAGGGCTTAATCTAGTACTTGAATACTAATGTTCAGAATTTTATAGACAGTCAGATGAAGACTCCATCCTCCTAAGTTGGAAGTTTTCTTTTTCCCCAGGTTTTTTTGAGGTTTTCTCTAACATTAATCATATTAGTAGGGGTTCAGAAATTTCAGGGTCTAAGGGAGGTCTTTCTGGATGGGGGCTTGGTTTGGTTTTCACCCATCTGAAATATAAACTAGAAGTTATTTGAAATATGTTGAAAACTGGAGATGAGTGGTTTTCTGTTTGATTAATTGATTAAAAACTGTATTTTAGAGAACTTAACTTCTGGCTCTAAGCTGGCTGTTTGGTTCTCAGTTCCTGAATTGAATGAGAACGTCTAGAGAGCCACAGGTACCTAAATCAGAATGAAGTTTTTAACCAGATGTTATAAATGCATGTGCCCAAGTCCTGTGTAATTGATGTGATCTAGCTGTCTGGAAGAAAGAAATATTGTAAACAATGCCAACTATCAGACATACAGAAAGTGTGAGTTCTGCATTGACAGAGATTCAGGAAAGGTTGGGTGGTTTTTATTCCTTCACTTTGATATGGTATTTTCTGGTCGTCTGTTAGTTTGGTTTATTTTATTATTTTAAATGCAGGCATTCCTCTCTAACTGAAATTCTGGTTTAATGGAAGCTATAGAGAATACCTGCATAATTTTTTCACTGCATGACTTAGTCATCCCTGCTCCCAAAGTCTTGACATATAACTACTCGAAATCCAAAGGCAAGAATTTTTGGTTAGAGTGCTAGTTGTGCCAAAAACTAAAGAAGATTAGGAATTTGGAATCAAAGCCAATTTTGAATTGATCATGCTTTGCTCTGTTTGCATGTGAGCACACAAGGCATCTCTATAAAGTTATTATTCGCCAAGGCAGGCAGAGAGCAAAGAAAGAGAACGATCCCCCTTGGCTGTCACACAAGATGTGACTCCGTCCTTCATTTGCAAGGGGTGGTGAGGAGCAGATGCTGAGTGCAATGTGCTTCTCTGGGCAAAACAGTGGGTCTGAACAGAAAGCTGTGCTAGGGATTATATGCTTAGACCCAGCAGTCACTTTCTTTGCTTTCATTCTTTATCAGGCCAAACGAGCTTGTGAGGTCTCACACTGTCCACTGAAATAAAAGCAATGAGATCCTTGAATCCAGTTCCAATGATGATCTGGTGGCCAAGGTGTTTTGACTTCACGTGACTCTGAGACATCCAAGTTTCCCCCTTGCAAAAGAGGTATGTTTTGCTGCAAGTGAACTTTGAAAGCATTACAGCATTTTTAAGTCATCTTCCTAAAGTTTTTCTTCAAGAATTATCGCTATTGCTTAGATTCCATTATACAGAGTTAGTATTTTTAATCTGACTTTTGAACAAAAGTCAAGCAGTTTATTACAGAGAATTATTCTTAGGGAGAATTCACAGAATTTTCTTTAAAAGCTAGTAAAGTTTCTACATACTGACATTGAAAATGAAAACATCTTTCGTCTGGATCCATACTTCAGAAAAAAACCAAAAAATTCTCACTGTTCAATAAAGAATCAACTATTTTCCTTGTCATCACGTGACAGCCGTATCTGTAGGGTTACCTGGAGACCTGCTCATTGTGAATGAAAATAAATGGGGTAGCACACTAGCAGCAGTAATACCAAAAGATCCATTAACAGAATGTTTGCTTGGAATAGTTTAACCACCACAAATTGCATTATCTTGTGGAATGTTGGTACAGTGGCTTGCCAGGAAACAATCTGGACATCCAAATATTTTCCCTAATGCCTGATATTCCCAATACAGAAAAAAATTTTACATCTAGGGTATAGAATTCAGGCTTTTTGGATGCATGTGCATGCAAGGCAGCTGTCACCCTGATGGAGCACCTTGGGGAAGCTTGTCCAGGATGCTGCTGCTTGCCTGAGCTGTGGCTCTCTGCGTGGGACACAAGGGCAGGGGAGATGTGGCCATGGCTAAGGATGTGCCCATAACTGAGATGGTCAGTGCCAAGTCCCCATGGATGGACTCCTAGGCACGTTTGCACCAGGTGTGGTGGGTGCCCTGGACACTGTGCTGGTGGGCATCCTTCAGCAAATACTGCCAGGGCATGGCCAGGTGGATTTGCACTTGCGTGGAACAGCTCAAATCTGCAGGTTCCCGATGGACCTGGATGTCTTCTGGTTTACTTGCTACTTACCTGAGCCAAGAGAGCTTGGCTTTCCCTGACCCTGCATAAAATGGAAGTGGCCTCTTTATAGGTGAAAATGTCAGAGAGCAATGAAATTGCAGACTGACCTTTATGACACCAGTTCTAGTCTGTGTTTTCTTTTAAAAGAAAGGGAGGCTGTAGCTGTATATGCACTAGGGGAAAAGGTGGCACATCTGCCTGTGGAGTCAAACATTTCATAAATTTACAGTTTGAAATTTATATACTTCTACAGTTTAAACTGGAAGATTTTAGCCCCAGGAAAAAAAAGAAGGACTCACTTCTCATTAGCCTAGTTGTGCTGCTCAGGGATTTACAAAATGAAAAAAAAAAAAGGTGGTTTCAAGGACATCTATTTTCTTTGCAGAAGTGGTAATTAATATTCTGCACTAAGTGGATTTGACAGGTGCAGAGTGCTGACTGAGAAAATTGTGCCATCATCTTTACAGTTCTGTACAAGAGCAAATATTGACTTCACGAATTGTGCTTGGTTTTGTTAGGCTGGGTTCTATGTAAAGGCAGAAAGTCTTGGAAAGTGATATATAAGCTGAATATTCACTTCTGGCCTGGACATTTAAATGGGCAACTCTAGGGGCAGAGGGGCTCTTTTTATAACCTCATTCCTGGACCACTTTTCCAAAAAGAGGAAATAGTGTTGCATGACTTACCTTTTTTTCTTCTACATGTAACATTTTTGGGTTTGCACAGAAACAGTTCAAATACCCCAAAGTCTGAATCTCCTATTTATTCTCACTCAGGTGACTTGCAAGGTCTGCAGATACTGTTGCTCAGTGGAAATGTCAGGCATACCAGCACTGAACCACAGTTTCTGAAGACACATTCACTGTCTATAAAATGAAGCTTCTTCATTTAAAAATGCTCCTTGTTTCTAGCTTCAAAGAAAGTATACAAACTCTGAACAAGTTGCACCAGGGTAAACTACTGAAAATCAATGATAGATTGCTAGGGAAAATGTCTGAGGAATAGTGAGGATACTGTTTGAAAGATAAATAAAATTCTGAAAAGGCGAAAATATACTTTTCTTATTTATCATCATGTAAAAACATCTACTATGAGAGTATCACTCTGTTTCAAGACCAAGAGACAAGTAATTTAACAAGTAATTTAAAACAGTTGCAAATGATAAAAACTGGAAAATGAAACCTGAAGACATGTCTTAGACCTACAACAGCCTAAATTTTTATAATCTCTAGAAGGCACAAAAGGCTTACTTACTATGCCTCAGTGGCATCCCACTAAGCAATCCCAGCCTATTTGTTGAAAATTGACACTAAAACAATTTTCAAGATTACAGAAAGCACCACACCATGCATATATTGTTCTAAACACATTAAATTGCAATTTGGTGTTTTGCGTGTTAGTTGCTGAAAGCCTGAGAATGTTCTTGAATAAGAGAAATGCAAATACTTCCTGTGCAAACAATCCCTTAACTTTGACAGCAGTATAATTTTCAGTTTTTAATAACAGCTGTTCAACCAAACTTCCTTATAATTCAAAAAGTACAAAGTAGGATTGGTATTGGGGAGGATCATAAACTTACGTGCTAGTGCTTTTTATTGATGGAAGGCTCAATATGCACACTGACTATCTTCTAAATGCAGACTTCAATTTTTCTCATATCAGGTAATTGGCGCAGTACTGGATCAAGGCTAATAGACTTGGTGTGGCATACAATAGCTTACTCTTGCCTAAAGAGGAAAGCTACCTGGAATGGGGAGAATCTCTGGTGGCCATGTCATTTCTCCAAAGTCTCATATTCTAGTGCTTCTGTCAAAAAAGCACATACGCACCCCCAACCTGTGGACCAAGTCCAAAGGTTTATCTGCCCCAAACTTTCCAAAACGAGAACTAGGTTTGCCTGTTAAATTATTTATCCACATTCTCTCTAAAATCCTTATGAGCACTAAGCAAACATGAATACTGCACAGTATGCTATCCTCATGTTGGAGTGTTTCTTAGAAATACTGGCTACTGCAATTCTTATTACCAAACCCTGGTGTCACAGAGATCAGACACTGGGTTTGAGGCACATTTGGTTTATTTTAACTTGAGCTATGTGACCCTGGACAGGGGCTCTGAATAAAGAAATCCCTGGGCCTTTATACCCTCACAGTTTGTGCACAAGACCTTCACATGCCCCTACAAGTACCTCTTGATCCAATGGAAACTTATGGTCTGGGGTCTTCCAACACCTCATTGGATTCTTTATCCATGGACAGGCTATTAACTGCTCTTATCTTCTAACTTGGTGCAGCCCTGGGACCCTCTTTTGCATTACTGGGTACCAAGGTCTCAGCCCTTATCTCAAAGTATTTGGTTTTTCTCTGTTTCCTCCCCTACTGAGCCAGCCATGCTGACAAAGCAAGCTCATTTCAAGTCCACCTATAGTGTTTTGTGCAGGGCCTATTCGAGCTAAGTTTTAAGCAAGTTACAATTAAACTTAAGCCTATGCATTTCTCATATTCTATAAGTAAATTTATTTTAATCCCTGAGAGCCAGACACCTGGAGAGAAAAATAGCATGCTGTAAGCCTTTGATTGTTACTTTTGTTGTACTACTTCATTGAAATGATGGTGAGGCATTGTAATAGGCTGCCCAGGGCAGTGGTTGAGTCACCACCCCTGGAGGTGTTCGGGTGTGGGTGTGGCACTCGGGGATATGGTTTAGTGGTGAACATGGTGGTGCTGGGCTAACTGCTGGACTCAATGACCTTAGAGGTCTCTTCCAACCTTAACAGTTCTCTGTTTCTATGATTACAGCATGGGGTAAAATCATTGTCTCTGATAGCCACATACTCTTCACACTGCAGCAAAGCGTGAAGACACTTTGTTTAAAACCTCATGTCACCGTGAGTGGAAAACAAAATGAAACAGCTTTCCAGATAGGTTTACTACTTCAAACACAAATTTGCAGGAGGGCTGCGCTTTTCCACTGTTCCCTTGATCGCTAGTTGGTTGTGGTGTTCGTATTGGTGTCCTTTTGACAGCTGGGGTACAAAGCTGAGGTACGAAGTTATCCAGGCACAGCCAGCCCTTCATTTCTCTTGCCACATGCACCAGTGCATGGACCAGTAGCAGTGCCAAAGCCCAGGCTGCCATCACCAGTGTAGCTAATAAGAAATACGTGTTAGAAAATCAAAATTAATTTTGGTCTTATAAAGAAGCCAGGAATTGACACAGAGTTACTAAAAGCTGATTTTTGTCATGACCGTGGGAGATTATTAAGATTATTAAGAGAAGGAATTTAAGGATGAACTATTACCCAAACTTCTGACACAGTCTATCTGTGGTCAAAGTCGTGTAAGCAACGGAGACAGGGGACTCAGTAGGGGAGAAGCTACGATGGAGCAGAGGGAAGACGAAAGGGCAGCAGTCAATGACCTTAGCCGGGCGGCGGAGCCGCGGGCGGTGCGCGGGGGCGCTGCTGCCGGCGCGGGGCGGGCAGGGCAAGTGATAAACGAGGCGCGATCGCCCCGACGGCGCCGCTCGCTCTCAGTGCTGCCGAGGTCGCGGACGGGAGCGGGCGCATTGTCCCGGGAAGGCACGGCGGGGTGGAGCCGGGCTCCGCGCTGGGCTCCCCGGGCTGTCCCGTTCGGGGAGGGCGGTGCCCAGCTGAGCTGAGGCCGGCTGCGCGCCGGCCGCCTTCAACTCGCCTCGCCTCGTCCCGTCTCCGTGCCCGCCCGGCCGCGGGGAGAAGCGCGGGCAGGAGCGCCGGCAGGAGGAGGGAGGGAGCCGCCTCGCCCGCAGTTTGCCCAGCTGTTCGCGATGCGACGCGGCCCCGCCTGAGCACCTGCCGGCAGCC
>VZTE01003945.1:620452-773714 GCA_013397775.1 Eulacestoma nigropectus | reverse complement strand
AGGCGGCGGAGTTGGGCTCGGCAGCCCCGCGGCCGCGCTGCCTGCGGGCCGTGTACGTGCTGAACGACCCGCCCAAGGCGGGCGCCGGGGCGCGGAGCCCCGAGGCCGGGGCGCGGCAGTGTCTGCTGCGGGCCTGCGAGGCCGAGGGAGCCCAGCTAAGCACCGTCAACTTCGGCGAGCTGGACTTCGGCGAGACGGCGGTGCTGGACGCCTTCTACGATGCGGGTAAGCGGGCTGGGCTGAGGCGGGGCGGGGGCTCAGGCTCGACCTGTCCCGGGGCGCCTTCCCGGGTCGTGCCGGGACACAGCCGGCAGGACTGGGGAACGCTCGGTGAAGGTGGTGCCGGCGAGGGGGAGCGGGGCTCTTGGCAGGGGGTGTGGGGACAGGGAAATGGGTGCAAAAGGATCCTCCTGTAATGCGTCCAGCACAGGGAGGAGGACAAGGTGTGAGAAAAAAGTTCAGGCTCTTACAGAAGCTATTTGAGTCCCCACGGTGCGATGCCCCAGCAGGACTGTGGATCCTACAGTACCAAGACCTTCAAGGCATAGCAGAGCTCCTCCTGGGGTGGTTTGCTAAGAACCCTCTTCCAGCTCCCAGCCTGATGGGGAGCTCAGAGCAAGACATAGCAGGAAGACAGACCAGCCTCTGATCTGGCTTGGCTAGAGGCTTCATGTTCACCACTCTCACTCCAGACTGTGAAATTGGCTTGTATGTGAACAAAGTGATCCAGTATTGCTCTGAACCAGGGCTCTGAGGAGGACTTATGGGTATTGCCCACCCTGTTCAGGTTCCAGCTGGTGACAGGTGTCTCATGGCTCAAAAGAAAGCTGCTGGCCCTTCACTCAAAAACACCTGGCTGGTTGGGCACTGTGGCAGAGAACTGTGAGCTTTTTGAGGACACAGAGGAAGCCTCTGAGCCAATAGATATTATAAACTAATCAAGGTGAGTAAGTGGGTGTTGCTGGCATGTAGACATACTTTTTTCTCCTATCTGTATGAGCCAGTATTAGGAAATGCCAGGAATCCACAGACTCCAAAGATGGAAAGTACTCTTTAAGTCCATGTTGATGTTCGTCTTTCACAAGAACTTTGTTTTGCTCATGAGATGTGTTAAAGGATATTTCTTAAAACTTTAGACTTATTTAAAATTCTCATGTGATTTTGAGTTCATTTCATCCCAATAAGTCACTCAAATATTGAAGAACCTCACATCCTTTATTGTCACTGTTTTTTACCCAGTTGGGGTTTTTGTTATATGTCTGCTAGCAAGGTTGACAAGTGTGTAATATATTTTGTGTGTCTTAGTACACAAACCAGCAATTTCTTTTATAGCCCTTCTGAAGGTAAGCATAATAATGTACTCACCAACGCAAAATTATCTCTCCGTTTCTACTAATAGTGCTATTAATGTATTAGACACACACCTGCTGTGCATTGTAGTGAGATCCTGAGACAGCTATTTAAAAGGTTTTCTTAAATTACTGCACTCTGAAGTGAGTGCCTCTTCTATGGGAGTGTGCCCTAACTTTGCAGACTTTTACATTCAAGTCATCTTGTCGGACCAAGATCATTTTATCCCTGATTAATACCACTTTGTAATAGTAAAGTGCCTTTTTACTGGATACGTCTTCAACACTCTCATATCCAGGTTTTGTCAATTAGAAGCTAATTGAATAGTCCGTAATCAAGGAGTTCCAAAGGAGACTGTTAAAAATAGACTTTTCGTGGATTTCTTTCCAGTAGCAATAATTTGAGATCAGCCAAGGGGACAACTTTAGTTAGTGTAGTGTATGCCTGGGATTGCTGGCATCTATTCACTTCTTAAGAAGAGCACCATTAAGAATAAATTTTAATATGAACACTCCTATGGCTCATGATGAACCTTGTGTTAGGAAGTTCCTGTGTGTTTACTTTAAAAAGAAAAAAATCTAAAGAGGTTTTATTGCTGCCTGGATAAGATATTGAGCAGGTGTTTCCCATACTGAAGATACCTCTTACAGTGTATATTTACTTTCTGTAGCTGAGGGGCAGAACCTTGAAAAGCAGTTCCTCTTGCTTTGTAATGAGTGGGGGGTCTCTAAGAGATGCTTACCTGTTGCCGTCTCTTGGTTTACTAGTGGAACCTTAACCATCTACTAATGCTTAATGACTGAGCAGCAAAGACCATCTCATTGAGAGTAGTATGGACGGCTCTTTGTTAAAAACGTTATCCATTAGCCTTTTCCCCTGACTGTGCCTGAAACTGTAGCTATTTACTCAGCCATTAGACAGCCCCCTCCAAAGCAAGTTCATCTACCATACTTAGTATGAATCTATACATACCTTTTATGACAAAATCGGGAAACTTTAAAGACGGCAATGAAAAAGATCAACGGAAACCTCTTTCCTGTCTGCAGGCAGGGTTTCTGGTAGATGATTTTTCAGTAGAACACTGAGAAAAGTGCAGCAAACCCACTTATATTCCATAATCAGAGTATATGTGTGTTTCTCCTTGAGTGTAGTCACTACAGACCTCCCATCATTTGAAATCTTAGCATGAATGGAAGCATGACTTACGCCCCTAGTTAGGTATTGCAGACCTGCAGGTAATGCAGGATGACCCCGATCTTAAGAAATCACTCAGCTTTCTAAGGTTTTGCTTTGCTAAAGGACAACTGCAGCACTTGTGAGAGCAAACTTAAAAGTTGTGAAATAAGAGCTTGGTAAAAGAAAGATAAAAGTTCTTCACTCAGTGTGTGTGCTAGAAACAAGCTGTCAGCAAAGTAATTTATGTTTTTCAAAAGTGGGCAATGATATCTACCTAATAAAGGAGCAACAAGGATGCTTGCATACATGGACTGTGTCTCTGGGAAGAAAGGAAGGTAATATTTTTAGACTAAAACCAGGCACGGGGCATTAGTGTGAACTTTTTTGCAGAAAATAAAAGCCATTTTCCCTAGAAACAGTGAGCCTAGGAGCTGAGATTTTAAAAAATTCTTCACAATTATCTCATTAAGAAAATCAAACTATAGGCACTGTAGTGCATTCAGAAACAGCTTGAGAGACACAGTGAAAAGGCGAGTGTGACTTAGCTAGTGATGTTACAGGTAGAGTGATTCACAGCTGCAAAGGATCTTCCTATTCTGAATGTACTAAGAAAGCAAACATGATGTCAAAGTCAAATGTCTGACCGGTACCTCTGGAAAGATAATGTTAGATAGAAAAAATGTAGCTTTTTCTTGTCTACTCAAAACTTCATCAAATCTCAGTGCCTGAAGTGCCAGGCAATAGGGTTTGGCGACAGTATTAAGTGAAGGAATGTACAGTTATACAGGTTTTGGGTGTTCACATTTTGGTTTATGAAATCCTGTCTCTGTAGCTGATCATACTTTTCCCTCATGAGGGATGTTCAGCAGTCTGTTTTGAGGCTTGGAATATTTCTTTGACCATTTGAGCACAGCATTTAGAAATTACTACAGTCAGCAGGATGAAAATCAACTGAAAGGAAGACAAGCTAGAGAGAGACTGGTGTACTGAGAAATGAAGCTAAATATTGACCTGAGATTGAGTATTCCTCTGACAATCCAGGAAACTGTCAGATAATTCATGAGTATAGGGGAATATTTTGAAGTCTGTTTCTGCTGTTTTGCTATATATGAACTTCTATAACCAATATCCTGTATGACAAGGCAGCCCCAAAATGCATGGTCTCTGCAGACCTGTCTTCATCCAGAGCTAAGACTTGGGAGTGACCCCAGAGACTGAAACATGGGTCCTCCTTACTTCTGTACCATAGTTGAACCACTCTTAACATAACTCTCATTTCTTGTCCCTGAAACTCTTTTTCTTCATGTTTCACTTTCAAGGGGAAGGAGGAAATACGTTTGCTGGATCCTAATTTTAAGGCTCTGGCACACACTGGGAGAATCATTGTTGCCAGTACCCAGCTGCTTGCCTTGAAACCCTCTGCCCTCAGACGGCCAGTGTCCGCACTTCAGAATTGGCAGGGGTGCTTCAACTTCTTCAGCCCGAAGGCTGCAGTAAACACTTGTCACTGGTTTAGGATAACATATGGCATGAAAACCAGTGTAGCTTAGCTGGAGGCACAGCTTCCCTTGCTGACTCTGCCGCAGGGAGTGCAGTCTCTGACAGGAATGACAGTTGAGGGCAGTAACTTCTTAAACAAACTTCATCAGACTCCTGCTGCAGTTTATCTTTGCCCCTGGGTGTGACAGTGAGCAGTGGTGGAGTTAAGGGCTAGCGCTCTGATGCTTACTTCAGCAGGCAGGGGTTGCTGGTTTTTTGAGGAATATTTAAAATGTTTCTTTCCTCATACAGCTCACTCAGTGGCTAGGGGTGTGTTTGCTTTAAATCTCAAGAGATACATATACAGAATACAAAAATATGAAGAGAAGCAAACCAACCCTCTTCAGAACAGGAAGATGGTGGATGAGAGGCTGGGCTGGGTATTGTGCTGCTTTAGTATAACAGCGGAGCTGTTGAGACCTGATCTTTTATCTCTGTGTGGTACTGCACATCTAGAGCAACTTCAGGTGTCTCCAGCAAAGCTCTGCATTGTGACATCAAACCAAATATTCTGATTAAAAAACCCTGTAGTATACCTGTATTTTAGTCCTTTTATATCGAAGTGTGTGAGGCCAGTTGTAAATGACAGTAACAGGCCTGATACAATCAAGTCTATATGTTACTATCATAAAACAGTTTAGGTTGGGAGGGACATTAAAGATCATCCGGTTTCAACTCCTCTGACATGGGCAGGGACGCCTTCCACTGAACCAGGTTGTCTGCTGTCCAGACTGGCTTTGAACACTTCCAGTGATGGGGTATCCACAACCTCTCTGCGTAACCTGTTTCAGTGTCTTACTACTACTACTAAAAAATGCAGTTCTTTTTTTTCCAGGTTTCCTGTGCATGAAACTTCCTTGGGTTGGGAAAACCCCAACAAAGCCATTTAACCACCCAGCCTACAGCTGTCCATTTTCTCTTCTCATCTTTCTTTCCTCCTGAACTTAAATACTAAATTTGAGAAGGCTCCTCAGAATTTGACTGTGAACTCTGTGTGACTGGGCTTTGTAGCCAGAAGCATGTCAGATGATTTCTAGGTGTTGAATCAGCTAACAAGGAATCATCTCTCTGAATACAATATAAATGGTGTGTTTCTGAATTGTTTTAACTTACTCTGCAAGTAATATTTTTCATTGTGCAATTTTAAGTCTTATTGAGTCTCACTAAATGGACTTAGAAGCTTTTACACCCATTACAACCATTACAAATTACTTTGAAAATTGGAACATTTAGGATTATTCTGAAGAGAGGAACAACTGTATCTGTTGAACTGCATTAGTTCTGAAGACCAATTATTGTCACATGGCCCTTGAAAACACTGCAGTTAAAGTGGGTTTTGGTTGTTTGGGGGTTTTTTATGATTTGTTTGTTTTTAATATTGTTTGTTTTTTTTAAAATAAAACTTGCAGAGTTTTCTGGAATTCTTCATATCAGTAAATGTTCTGATACAGTTTTTTCCCTCTGATATGAGGAAAGAACTGTGCTGGCTATGCATACCAGTGCACAACTTCTAAAGGTCACTTTTTTTTAAATTTAAGAATTACATGCAAGCATATTTTTCATATAGTTCCTGAGTTGCTCTAAAGGAATCTACTGTGCCATTTGACTGTGAGATGCTGGCAAGTAGATCTCCGGTTCTGCCTTTTTGCATTTCAAGTTGAGTCTCAGTGACTCCCAGCCACTCATCTCCTTTGCAGTGATCGCATCCAGTGTCAGTCTTGCTGCGCTTGCAGTCTTGTGTGTAGCATATTCTTCATAGGTTTAAGAATTGTTTCTCTTAGACCTGAAGTCACAAAATTAGGTCAAAGAAAAATGAAGGAAGTGTTTGCTTATGTGGGTTAATTACATTGCTTTAATTTCCATCCTCCCATAAAATAGACAATTTATGGTAGATATGTGGTAGCTCATATTATGTTCTGCAGTCATGCTTTTATTTTATCAGTGTAGTCATACATTGCTTTTTAAATTGTTAAATTACACTTGCACATACTTACTAGTTAAAAAGTAACTAATGTTCCTGATTTTCCTTGAGGTAAAGCTGTTCTGATGTGTAAGGACTTGTGCAAAACCTAGTTGAGAACTCAGAGATATTTTGGTTTCTTCAAGACGGACTTGTGTCAGAGTAGTCGAGAGAAGGCTGTTGGCCAGGAACAAGAAGTAGGATGCAGTGATTATGTGCATGATTATTATTTGATTTATTGCTAATTTAGTGTATAAATACTGCTGTAATGCAGTATGGGATTAACTCTGTCATCTATTAAAACAGATAATAGTGCAATAGGGTCATGGTCTCTCCAGTTATGAGCTTCAGTGAGACCCCCTTGCTTTTTGAACCCAGAGAAATCTAGGTGTGGGTAGGTCCACTTAGTCTCAGATTTGGTCAACAGTTTATGTCTAAAGGCTTATAATATAAGCAGGTTTGGCTAGAAAAGTAGAATTTAACAGTCTTTGGCCTTGGAAAATTCACAATTACAAAGCAACAGAGCACCTATGTAGCTGATTTAGGATTTTATCTCCACATGTGGCAGGATCTTAGTGTTTTTTACTCACCTGCAAAAAGTCAGCATTTCCCATCTTTAGGCTGGACATACCCTGCAGGCTTCCATGCTGGGAGGGGGCTTCACCTGAAAGCTGCTTGCAGCACTGGAGACCAGTTGGCCCAGTCTCTGCCAGCATTTTATACCCTTATGCAGGCCGATGTGCACCAAAGTCAGTCCTGAATATCTTGGCTCCCACATCTCTGAAGTGCATTAATTATGCATTTGGACAGTTCCTCCTGCAGCACTCACCTGGTGTTCTCATCCTAGGAAAGCCTTATTGCCATCAAGGACTGCCGAAAGGGAGAGGGTGTGTGGGGCTGTGTTTGGAGGACACATACAATGACCCAACTATCTTTTGTCAGCATCACAAGCCTCAAATTCAAACTCCAGCTGCAAGCCTGTGTTCTGGAGAAACTCAGGGCATGCTGCTACTTCCATGCATGTGGAGGAGCAGCTGCAGGGGTGTTATGTGGCTGAAATCTGGCAGTCGAGATAGGTGTAGGGTCTTTCTTAGGAGGGCCTCAGTGTGGTTTGCCACTTGCAGGTGAAATCTCTAAACAGGGTAGGCTCTGTTTGCCGCGCACTTCAGGAGGGATGTGAATTGCTTTAGCCTCAGGCTACCTTTGAACAGCAACACGGCTGTTGCCTGAGGCTGAGCCAAGAGAGGGCTCGCAGCTGTTGCTTTATCTTGTGCCCTGGCACAGGCTGGATATAAACAGTGTAGCTCCAGTCTCGGCTGAGGTCAGGGGGACTCAAGGGGCAGTCAGTGGGTCAAATGTGTCTCACAGTGTAATTTCACCCTACCTGTCTTTTTTCAGAAGTGCTGCAAATACACTCACCTGGGAGGTTGGGCTGGTTATAGAAACATGCCAGGAGCAAAAGTTGCATCACTGCAAGGAGACATGAATTCTGACACAAATACTGGATCACCGTGTCATGGGAAGCCACACATGCTTTCTTTATCCGTTGTAGTACTCAGCCTGATGAGGTCAATGATTCTGCTGTGGTGTTCAAAGTGGTAGAACTGAAACTTCTCAGATATTCTTTGATAATGCTTCTGAGTATTTAAAGGTTTGTCTCAATCGGTAGTTCATCAGCTGTTATGTCTTGGAGTGCAAAGCCCAATGGGATTCACAGCTTTAAAACATGTACCCCAGCTTTTATTACACTGAACGTATGTGATCCCAGCCTTGGTTAGCATAATCCTTCTTTAACTGGAGCAGGCTCTGGTGACAGGCAGAAATCTGAAATGTAATGAAACAGTAACGACACTGTTAGGACTACATCCCTAGCTTTCTGCTGATGTGGGATGGTACAGCTAAATCCAGCAGTAAGGGAAGTACTGCAGCTTATTGTAGCAGAACTTGGGCACATAAAGTTGTGTCTATTCTAGTATCTACTGCTTTTATGCTTAAATTACGTTTTAAAAGTCTTCAATATCTCTCTAAAGCAAAGCACAAGGAGAGTAATCTCAAAGTGCTTTTTTAACCGTTTCAGTATAATGTTTTTTGTTTCATTTTGTATCATGTTATGGAGGGAAATGTCTGGATTCTCTGCATTTTGTGGTTTTTTTTTTGTTGTTCAAGAAACATGCCTTCATGCACAGAACTGTGGCTCAACCACTGGGGGTCATGGGCCTCTCAACAATTTGAGAAGTGTTTATCACATGGTTTCTAAAGCTTTTGAATGGTATGCTAAAAATACATTAGTTCTGGAAAACAAACGATGTAAATCAGCATGATAATGCACTTTCTCTAAAATTCTTCTTTTTCCTACTGATGCTAGCAGTGCTTTGCATGAATTGTGGTACTTTGCTGCCTCCAGGCAAGTCAAAACCAGTGGTGGATTCTATGAAACTGATTGTGGGGAAAATAACAGGGAAGTTACTTTTCTAAACTTGGGGTAGTGAATTATTTGCCACTTGATTGTTGTCCTTTTCCCTCCTTCTCTTAAATTTTTTTAATAACTATTTAGTAGCTAGATCAGCCACAAGAAATTGTGCTTGAATCAAGGGTCTTTGCCTTAGTCACAGAAAAGCGGCAGGTTTTTTCTATTGCAGAAAAATATCTGCCCATAATAATTTCACTCAGGTGAAGACTAGCTGCATTAACTCTCCTGATGCTGCCTTTCACTCACAGAAACTGGAGAAAGAAATTTTTTTTCTGCTAATTTATGTGTTGAGGGAGGCATTCGTTGTTAGTTTTGCTTTTACTTGGAGAGTGACAATGTGAAACTGGAGTGGGGAACTGGTAAATGAAAACACTACAAGGCTGTATTCTGTGTGTTGCTTTCTAACAGTGCTAGACCAGTCATCTCTGTTGCTCTAATCTTAGTAGATAATAAAATTTTGCAGGGGCAAAGGTAATGTTTACAGTGGTGTTACTCTTTGGTACTGGGCTGCCTTACTTAGCAGAGCTTCTGTGTGCACAATCCTGTTTCACACAGTAACTGTCAGCTTTTATCAGCATCAGCTCTGCTTTCTGTGGAACTGAGATACTTGTGTCAGATATTTTCTTTGCCAATGGATGTTTGGCATGCTTCAGTCTTTTTAAACCCAGTTTGCAAAGAGGACATGATTACCAAGCTCAAAGCCAGGCACTATGCTTGTTTTTACTACTGCTGTTCATGGTGCTTAAGATAACTGACAAGTTATGGGTTGTTTTCAGCTGGAGAAAGGAGCCAAATCAGAATGAAGTCTGAAAATGGGTAAGATGGATTTCTTGTTTTCATGATAATAAAGTTTTGGAACTGATAAACTTAGCTTTTTGCTTATTATAATAACAGAACTAGGTAAGTCTTCATATTGTTTTGGGGAAACCAGAAACTGCCTTGACTTTCCAGCTTGTAATCAAGTCAAAAAAGAATGATTTTTTTTTTTTTTTTTACCCTTTAATGCCTCTTCAGATTCCTAGTTTTGCAGTAGTGCCTCTGCCATGGTATAATACAAATTCTGAGAAGAACAACAAGTTAATTTCCATAAGTTTTGGTATTTTGAACAATTTTAAAGATGAATATTCAGAATTTAGCATCTTAAATCTAAACTTTCTTGCATACTCGTACCATGACAAGGTACAGATTAGCCTGGGGATGTTGGTGGATGAGAAACTTGACACGGCCCAGCACCTCAGAGAGCCGACTGCACCTGGGCTGCATCCAAAGCCGCATGGCCAGCAGGGAGAGGGAGGGGATTCTCTCCCTCTACTCTGCTATGATGAGACCCTACCTGCAGCTCTGGGGGCCCCAACATAGGAGGGATGTGGACCTGTTGGAGTGAGTCCAGAGGAGGCCATGAAGATGATCAGAGGGCTGGAGCACCTCTCTCAGGAAGACAGGCTGAAAGGGTTGGGGCTGTTCAGCCTGGAGAAGAGAAGGCTCCAGGGAGACCTTATAGCATCTCCCAGTACCTAAAGGGGGCTACAGGAAAGCTGGAGAGGGACCTTTTACAAAGGCCTGTAGTGATAGGGCAAGAGGAAATGGCTTTAAACTAAAAGAGGGCAGATTTAGATTTGATATAAGGAAGAAATGCTTTACTGTGACCGTGGCAAGACACTGGCACAGAGAAGTTGTGAGTGCCCCATCCCCGGAAGTGTTCGGGGCGAGGTTGGATGGGGCCCTGAGCCAGCTGGACTAGAGGAAGGTGTCTCTGCCCATGTCAGAGGGGTTGAAACTGGATGATCATTAAGGTCCCTTCCAACCTAAACTGTTCTGTGTTTTTGAGGTGAAGCATCCTGCTAGATGCTGGGAGACCATGTTTAGAGGTTTGTTGTGAAATCACAGTTTCATGTGATTCATTGTGTCCGAATCACCATTTGGAAGTACTAATATTCCTCTGACTCTATAGAGATCTTAGGGAATGGTTCCACTGTGATAACAAACCATCTGTGTTCGTGCTTAATATTTTTTGTCTACATGCTGGAAGTGTGCTGTATTTATAGGATAGTTAAAGACTAAGTAGACAATGGCTATGACTTTAGAAAGATCAGCTTCTACTAAAATTCTAGATTTTATTGATCTCTACATAGTGTTTTGAAATAGATTTCTCTCATTTTTTAATGGAAGCTGCCCATTTTTTAAATTACAGCGCTGAGTGGTACAAAAGGATTTTTTCAGTTGCACATGCAGTCTTTTAGACTGGCATGTAAAGCTTGTACTGTTTACAGAAAAGATAAAAATAGAGTGAATCCACATCTGCCCAGCGTCCGGAATAGTATATCAAGGGCTATGTATCTATATGTGAGTGCAAGTCTCTTGGCTCACAGAGGATGCCCTGGCTTTATGTAAACTTTATTTGCATTTGCACTTTAATAACACTGCCTTTCCTCAATTAACATTTTTTCTTTGCATAACTTACTTTGCTTTATGTGGGTCCTAAATGACAGTATGGGAGTCCATCAATATAAAGAGGGAATCTATCATATAGTTAAGAGGTGGGATACCTCAGTTTGGTACATAAAAATTCCCAGTGCTAATGATGGAGATGGCTCTTGATATTTGTTTTTAAAAAACATATTTGGGAAAAAATAAGAGATTCAGACTAAGAAAGTCTCATTTTTTTTATATGCTATATTTTTAATTCATAAAGAAAGGAATAAAGGTCTTAGTTTAATTCAGACTTACGAGCTTTAGTGTACTGAAATATTTTTTCTTTCTATTTTAGTTTCTGCTATTTCTTATGTCTTGTATTTCTTTGAGAAGAAGAAAAAGATCACCATATTTTACTTTTCTAATTTTTTTTTATATATGTTGTTGGCCAGTGTGTGACCTGTGAGAGATGTGCATATTTAGCAGGTTTTTTATGTTCCCCAGCCAAGGTATTCAACATTAAATGATGGGTGACTCTCAAATGGTTTAGTTTGGATAAATGTCTAAAAGGTTGAAGCTTATCTAACCTCCTTGGCCTAAAAATTGATTTGACTGCAGCTGGGGAGAAAGGGACAACCTTCCTTGTTGAATTTCATACTGTCTTTAATTTCATTTAGGCCAGGTTATCCAGTTATGTAACCTTTTTTTTCCTGTACTTCATTCCCTTTGATTGTCTTTGATGACCCAGTGTAGGAAGTGCAGAGGTGCAGGAAAAGTTAAATAAAGTTCACCTCTCTTATTCCACACACCCATCCCCCCCTCCAATTACAGGCAAGGTTCAAATTAGGTTCAGGCTTGGGGTGTTTTTCCTGCATGCTCTCAACTGGCTGGCTCCACTCTAGTGCACTGCAGTGGAAATGGTCTCGTGTGAGGCTTGGCACACTGCTAGTGCAGCAGGCAAGTGTGAACTGTCTGGTTTTAATTTATTTCGCTGTTTCTTTTCTTCTCTGATACTAAATAGGGCAGAAAAATGTCCTGTAGAATCAGTAGGTTCTTTGGCTTGCAGAAAAAAATTAGGAAATAGTTAAGTAAAATATTAGGAATTTTCTTCTCTCTGAAGTCATTGGGTTTGTTACAAAGTACCTTTAAAATGAGGGCTCTGTTTTTCAAAGTCTCTGTTTCTGTTTCACTGTTTGTTTTTTTTTTTCCTTCTGAAACTCAAAATCGTAATAACTGCATGGTCAACAAGTCTGTCTCTGAAATCCCAGTTTATGTGACTAGGCTAGCATCACACAGCAGCTGTGGAGTAGGAAGAAGCAGGTATGGAATTCTGTTTTGCAAGCAAGCATTCAGCTGCTTAAGCCATGTTAATGCCCTTTTTATTCCTGCAATGTTGTCAGCCTCTGTTATGGTGTCACTGCTCGACTTCAGCAGCCACCGAGGCTGATGGGAACTGCCCTGTTCCCCACGTATCCCACAGTCACTCGTCTGCTGTGAGCTGCTGTCATGGGGCAATCCCAGCAGGCAGCTAAACACCACACAGTCACTCACTCCATCCCCAGCACTGTTGGAGAGAGAACTGGAAGAGTAAAAGTAAAACAACTTGTGGGTTGAGAAAAGGACAGTTTAATGTAAGGCAAAAGCTGCTTATGTTGTGTGAATTACATGGCACCAAGGCCAGGTCAGGTTGGGTCACCGCTGCACTTGTACTGCTTCTTGTAAGGCTTCTCCTCCAGTGGTTCCTAATATAAGGGATTCTTATGACCTGCAACTCAAATCGTGGTTGCAAACATGTAAAGGTATATCTATTAAAATCTGCACTCCTGCTCCCTTTGGACCAGACCACAGGGTTTTATATTGCAGTGAAAAAAAAGAAAAATAAAATTGACTCAATCTCAGCCAAAACCAGCACAGCTGTGTTTTAAAAAGTTTATTAGAATGTTAAGATTCTTTAGTGTATTTTAACAACAGTTAAGTAGTCAGTATCACTACCTAGGTATGTATCACTCTGTGATAGAGTATTTCACAGTAGATATAAAGGAAGGATTGTTAATCTTGAAACTTGAGGTGATTAATAGTTTCTGATTTTTACACTGTACATGGTCAAGTGATTGATGCCAACCTGCAATAGCAAATTGCTTTAATGTGTCTTTTTTTTCCCATCTTACTTCTGATAGGTGCATGTTTACAAGGTTTAAATAACAGTCATTGTGAATGTAAGTACCTTGTTTTGGCACTCATGAAAAATTATTATAGTACAGTGTGGGTGATTATAAGAGGTGTGTACTATCGCAGCCTAGAGTCTTTTTTACTACTTACAGAATTGGACTTTTTAATTACAAATTAAAAAATGCAGATGCAAATTTCTTTTGTTATACAATATGTAAAAAAGTGAGTTTTCCTGAAATTAAGTTTTTAACCTTTATTTCTTTCAATTGTTGTAAAGTTTAACAGTTTCTTAAAGTACTTTTCCAGGAGGATAGTGTGAAGCTGGTAGCTGATACTTCTCACAGGACTGATTAGCTACAGTGACAGGGCCTCTTGCTACTATGCTAGGACTGAGTTATCCAGAAATTGCCAAGTTAAATATAGGTTGAGGAATAAGGGGAGAACAGGGTGTTGAGAGAGAGACTCAGCGACAGTGGATCATGTGAAAGAGGTAGGAGTTGCAGGCAGCCATAAGCACTCATCTGCCTAAACCATGAAACCACTGAAAAGGCTAAGAGCCATATGATGAGATCTCTCTCAGTTCCTAACCTGGGAGCTTGAACAGTGTAATTTTGCAACGAAATGTCATAAATATTGATCTCTTGTGCATGTCACAACTTTTATAATTCATTTGTTACCAGTGTGTAGATCTTGGCAGGATCCATCTGATATAATTGTGGTTGGTAACTAAAGATCTGTGACTGTGGTCCCAGAATGGGTAAGTTTTTACAATCCTTCCTCAAGGAAGGGAGGCTGTGTAAAGGGGTGTGTGCTGTGTGAGTTTCCAGAGACAGTGTGTGTGGACATTCTCTTTTTTACTTCAACCTCTCACACTACAGAGAGTTAACTCCCTCAGACTTGAGGCTGTGTTGTTCCCAGGACCTCACAAGCTACAGTATGAAAGGAAAAAAATAAAATAAGATAAAATGTAAAGTCTATTACTAGCTTTTGTACGAATGCCTTTATCTTGCAGGGAAATGTAATGCTTATATTTGGCTTGAAGATATTTTTGCTGAAAATTTAACTCATGTATAAACTTCATCCATAGGCCAGGAGGTTATAGTCAATGCTTCAATGTAATTAAAGAGTCAGGTTATATGAGTAGGAGAAAAGACCCTGGGATAAGATAGTACATGCAAAAGCACCTCTTAAAGAACAGTCATCCCTACAATTGTCTAATACCGAGTGCCAAAACAAACAACATTGTAAATTGGGACTCAGAAATGAGCTCCCAATTTAAGGAAAACTCAAGAGTTTGGTGTTTCAGAGAGATCCCTGGAAATCTTAGGTGAGAGTTTGAATCGTGACAGTTCTTCCTTTCTCACAGGTAAAGAGAATGTGAGTAAAGTACTGATGAGAAAGAGCTATAGTCCTTCCACATTGGCCACTTTGTGGGTTAGCTGGTGGAAACATGTCCAGGGAAACATCTGCTGAGATTATATCATTCTTGACTGAAATGCCTTAATGGTTAATGAAATTCTTCAAAGCAGAGCTGTGAGGCTCTGTGCAAGGGGCGTCGTAGCACTGAACACCTTCAGTGTGGGTGTCTGCAGTTGCGTGGACTCCCCTCATGGGTAGTGGAGAGAAACAGGCATTTCTGGGCTGCAATTCTCCTGAAGCTGGCTTCTGACAGATCAGAGGAATGGGGATCTAAATGTGCTTTTCCTCTCCCTGTGTTGACAATGAAGGCAGTGATGACAGGCTCATCTGAGACCAAACATCTCCCTTGTGACTCTGACCAACTCACTGCTGATAACTTCTCTTTGGAACGAGCAGAATTTCATGAGGCTAAGAGGAGTTACTTCCAGACAGCCTCACCCATCTGACAAATTTCTGGTTTGGTGCTTGAAAGCAGTAAGTCTTCTTAATTTGGCATAAGGGGATGTTTAACAGTGGCTAGAAAAGTAAGTTCTCCAATACAGTCTCAAAATTACTTGAGTTGATTTTAATTGAATCTCTTAAAAAGAAAAAAGAAAGAAACAAAACCCAACAACCTGAAGCAAAGACTGG
This sequence comes from Eulacestoma nigropectus, assembly GCA_013397775.1. Taxonomy (NCBI): domain Eukaryota; kingdom Metazoa; phylum Chordata; class Aves; order Passeriformes; genus Eulacestoma; species Eulacestoma nigropectus. Next base: position 758,589 of record VZTE01003945.1, on the reverse strand, counting down.
CAAAGTTAAAAAGGACCGAAAACAAAGCTTTGTCATGGAAAAAGTTAAGCAACTTCTAAGCCTAGGCATGCACTGTTTACACTGAATTATATATTTCCTAACTTCTGCAATTCAATATTTCAAGAAGAGTTCTTTGAGGATTAGTTCTTTGTTTCCTTCTTTCTCTAAACTGCCAACTGTAAAAAAAAAATGACCAAAAAATTCACAAATTATGCAATCTTCTGAGAGAGATTGGATTGTATGATTGGATGCCCTACGTATTACATTAACTGCATTACTTTTCTTCCCACGCCAGTTCTTGTGGGTATTGGTTGTATTCTGATTTGGCAGAGTCTGAAAGACCTCCTGAAGATCGGTTAAAAAAATAATAAGCATAGGCATGGTCTTGGCACAATTTTTACTTTTCTGGATGGGTAGAATTGCCGTGTTATTCTAATGTAGTGTCTTGCCTTGTTTGAAACTTAGTTTCTCTGTGAATTTAATTGTATTTAAGAAGCATCTAAAATGTTTCTTAAAGCTTTTTCTATCAAAGGTTTTTGGAAGAGTCCTTGCTTCCATTTCACAAAATAGTTCCTAGTATGCAATTTCAGGGCAAAGAATTTAAAAGCTTCAGATGATGTATCTAATGAATAAGAAAACTCCAAATTATAAAAATAAATGAGAACTCAGGTTACAGATCAACTCCTAGAACTGGCAGTGTTTCTCACCTGCTGTAATTTGTTCTGTTCCTTTCAACTAAAGTGCAGTTTCTTGGATGATGTAATTTTTGGAACGGATATTTAGATATTAAGGAATATGTATTAATTATAATTATGGCACAAATACTTTGTTGGGGTTTAAAAAAATGAGTAGTTCTAAATACTAGTTTATCCCAAGTTGCAATAAATGCCACTGAAGCATGAAAAATATGTTCTAGTTCTATTTTTAGTGTGTGTTCCATGTACCAGAGGACAGATAAAAGGTGCAGTATCTGTAAAGTAACACCACAGCATTAATATGATTACTGACTGTAATGTTCGAGTCTGAGTGTAATCCTGTTGTGGAGTTGTCTGTATGAAATGAGGGTTTTGTACAGAATTACAAAAGCCAGAGATGAGCACTGGCCCCTCAGTCTTGTCTGTTGTGTTGTTTTGGATGGTTGTCTGATTTTCACAGTGTCATCTGAGAGTTGATTTTGCTGGATAGGAATTGCCAGTGAATGTTATAGTGCCATACATTGCTAAGACAGCCTAAGACTAAAATCTCCAAAAGTTGCCAAAGCTAGTATTTGAAATCAAAATGACAAAAGGTTACAGGTGAGAACTGATCTCATGAACAAGAAGTTTCTCTCTGGTTATGACTCAACTAAATATTTAAAATGAATATGGGTTTTGTATTCCTTACATACATTAAAATGCGGTCAGGCTCTGTGTACATGGTGCTGTGCTGGTTGCATTCATCACTAGATTCACTCCAGCTACTTGTGCCTCTGTTTTTGATACACTGGATTATTCTGTTTTCTGCTTCTTTGCACTTCACATTTCATCGCCTGCGTGATGGCTCTCCAAAAAGTGCTCATTCCTGTGGCCAACTGTACTGCTGGGGGGTTCTTCCAGGGCTTTCACTGGAAGCCACATGAGGCACTTTTGTGATCTATACATGAAAAATAAATGTTACAGCTTTCTTACCTCCACTTTCAGACTGTAATCAGACTGTAAGCACTAAAACTTTGCTTGGTATGTTTTAACCATTCTGGTAGTTTAAAACCTGCATTATTTCAGCTTTTTGCCCTGGGAGCTGAGTCAATTGAGTTTGAGTGCTCCAAACTTTACATGTGCTTATGAAGGACGAGCTGCCTTGCTGGGCCAGATGAAAGGACTTGGTAACATCACCCAAATGCTATGGTTAGAAACACATTTGGGTGTCAGCCGTTCGTCTTCCTCCTTTTCCTCCTCCTTTACATGGATCTGTCTGCTTTCCACACAAAGGCCATTTGGCCCACTTTGCTTAACACATCTGTTCCCAGAATTGTCTCTGGAGGTGGGACGTTGCCAGTATTAATGTGTTGTGTGTTAAGTGGAGCTAAGCAATCATTTGAATTGCTACAGTTAGTAATACTTCTGGGTGGTGGAAAGACTTATCTGAAGAATATAAAGTTTTTTGGCTTCCTAATAGCAGAGGTCGGGATTTGCCTGGTCCTTTCAGGAAAGTTATTTAACAGCGAACTTTCCTTAGTCAAGAATGTTGCTGCTGCTCAGCTAATACCTAGTTTATCTTCAGCACTCACTGCATTCACATTCACTGAGCAGAGTGATTTCACGGGGAAGGATGTGAAACTGGTTTCCAGAGCAAGATCTGACACACAGAAAGGAGGAAATACAAAAGAAACTTCTGACTTTCCCCCCAGTATTTGTGGTTCTAAGAATGCTGGCTTTCATAATTGTTAGGCACTACGTGGTTTGCCTTCCATTTTGCTTGGTGGGAGGAGAAGTGAAACATTTTGGGGTGTGGTGGCCTTTCTCTTCAGTAAATCACTTTATAACTTAAAACCTGTGGCAGATGTAATGCCACAGCTAAGTAAAAGGCAAATGACAAGCTCAATCTGAGAACAAAGATTAGAGGTGTTTCTCTGTTTTTATAAAACAGCACAAGTCTGAAATTGCCACTTCACAACAGTTCTTTTGTTTTCCTGAGCAAACAGACAAACCGTGGAAAAGCACCTTTCAGAACTTTTACCACGTGATGCCCAGGTTTTCAGAATTCCTGAAAGAGTTAACAAATCCGTTAAAGCTGCCAAAAGCAAGATATAACTAAGTTTAGATTTTGCTTCATTTTATAGTCGGTCTGTGTGTATGGATAATGTACTAGAATTGGAATTCTCTCTGTTATCGTCTCAAGATAGCAATAATTTAAAAATAGTGAATTAAAAATTATTTAGGCAATATTAAAGTTTTCTTCTTTCTTCAATTTGTTTGTTGTCATTAATAAAACCTGATAATGTCATTTTTTTTCAGTGCTTACTATATGTGAACAGAAAGAAATCTTTTTTCCCACACTAATATGAGGATTCTTACCTAATTTAATTCTTATTTTTCCTGTCCTTTGAGTCACTTCCTTTTGCCTGTGAACTTTTCTTCCCTTTCCAAAGGAAATGCCAACTGTGCATCAAAAAGTTTCACGCATCCAATATGCATGCTTGTGTTTCCTTTTCTGAAGTAGGCAGTAGGCTGGAACTTGTAGTCAAGGCTCCAGCCACTCCAGGACTCTCTTGCAAAAGTTGATTGCAGCTTATAAAAACAATCTTCCTTCTTTAAGGTGCTTTGTAAGCAATTTCTGAACTATTACAGTTAATTTTCGTAATTTATACAGAATTGCAGCACTTGGTTTTAATCTACAAGAAGATAAACTTATATAAGCAAATATATGAAGTTGTTTTTAAAATGCTGTTTAATGTGATTGTAGCATATACAAGTCTATATCACAGGATAAATCATTGCTAATGAGTTGATTTTTATTTTTATTACCAATTCAGGCCCTATAGCAAACCAGTGATGTTAGCAAAGTTCATGCTGTAATATTGCAAACTTGAAAAGGCTGAATTGAAATACCAGAAATTCCTAAATTTAAAAAAGAGCTGCATCTTTGTCTCCTGTGTCTTTTGGCTTCTAAGGCAATATCTGGGTTTAATTTGGTGCTTTAGATTGTGATTGGAACAATATTTTTTCTAATGAAAGTAAGGAGATTTTAACAGGATACCATGATTATAAAGCAGTAAGATTTAAATGAAACTTGATTCATTATGATAGCTGTAATATCATCACAAATGTTGACAGTATTTTTACACTAACATTGGCTTATGCGTAGGATCTAATGGAAGGCACCACCAGTTTGCTAGTCTAACAAACTGTGCTGAAAAATCACGTCAACAGTTCTGTTGGTAGTTGTTACAAATGTGCTTTATTACCTTGAGCTTCTCAGTTTTTGGGGGTATCAGGTATATTAAAGTTGAGAGTGGAGCCTTTTGTTTTAGCTTAAGTGAAAGCTACAAAGGGTTCCTGGTTTTCAAATACACCAAGTTTTACCATAATGGTTTCCCTGTAAAACCTTTGGTATTGTCTCCTTTAAAGGACTGTGCAGAAATCAAAATGAATATGTATCCTGAAGTTAAGGATTTTTTTTCTTCAGGAGTATTGTTGTTCTTTTGAAGAATTTGACAGTTTCCTTCAGTGGTTTTCAATAAATTACACATTTTTGTGCTTACTAGCTGTGATGCAAATAGCCAATCAGCTGAAGGAATACTAATCCAAAGGTTCATAATTTGCAGGATGCTAGTGAATAGCAGTGGGCTGAGTTCTGCATTTTCCTCCAATAAGGTTTCTATTATCATGTTAAGTTTGGGAGTGTTTTTGAAATCTGTAATGTATAGAAAGGTTCAAAATGCTGAAAAATAATGAATCCAAAATACTGGAATAAGGTTCTTGCTCTGCATATGGATAAGGCTCGATGGAGGTGAGTCTTAGAAGTTGAAAGCAGTACAGACTATTTTGACCTTTTTCTTCTGTTAGGCCTCCTAGATTCTATTTAACTATCAGCGTATTTCAGGCTATTTCTTAATTTTCTCCTGTTTATTACTTTTTAACTTACAGATCCCAAAACCTGATGCCGAAATTGTCCTTTTTTTGTTTCGCTAACAATGCCATAAATCATAAAAAAGCCATGTGAAGACTCATGATTTACTTAGACCATTAAATTATATGATGTCTTCAGGTGCATTTCAGATAGAAAAATAAGTCCTCTCGTTTTAACATGTGCAATAATGTTTTTCATGTTGAATTATTTATTAGTTTCATGGTCTCCTGTTTTACCACAGTTAATGATCTCTAACCTTCATTTCAGTTGTCACAGCTGTCTCTTCTCTGTCTGCTCTCGTAAGACACACTAGTGTTAAAATATGTAAACTGTAGTATAAGAAATGAATTATATGCCATCTGCTGCAACAATGCAGAGACCTAATCAAGATTGCATAAGCAATAGTGCTGAATTGCCTTAATGCACTACAGATATACACATACCATAATCATTTTACAATGGAAACAAAAGCCTAGACAAATGAACTACAACCACATAATAAGTTGAGATCAGTTTTTGAGTTCATGACAAAAATGAACTATTTTCAGGATGAAAGTAGTTTCGTGGGCAATTACTAGAGAACAAAAAGAATTGAAAATATCTGATATGCTTAACAAGAAATGAGGGAGGACACATTTTTATGGTTATGCTCTTTTGAACGTGAGTTGCTACTGCAGAAAAGAAGCAATGAGTTTAAATTTTCTATTCCAGAATCATTCAAAATTGGTCATATGCAACATTAAGCACATCCCCACCCTTCCACCCTGTCTGGTGGATGTATTGTACATATTTTCACTTGGAAGCCTTCCTTCTTTCCAGAGGGGCTGTACCTTCCCCTGCTCTCTTTCCTTCTGAATGTAGGAAACCCTCTCCATTGGTCACTTAGACCTGTGTGAAACATTTCATTATCACATAAAATTTCTCATGCATAATAGGGTTTGATAAAAGTTGGCATTGGCTTTTGCTTCACCCCTGTCTGTAATGGAGGTTGAACCTAAATTTGGCAAGGGAAGTCCAGAAGTACATTTGGCTGACCGGGCTCTTTTGTTATGGAGGATGGGAGTTGAGAATGAACTCTGATTCACTTATGTTTCTATTCATAAATCAAGATTTACAAAGCACATACTAGTGTTGAAGTTATTTCTTTTCATGTGTCTCTGGAAGTTTAAGGAAATTCTTATCTCTCTCTTATCAGCCATACTAAATGCACGGTTGAAGTGCAGGGCCCCATGTCTTGTTTTTAAAGAACTGTAAATGAAGAATTTTAGTGTAAATCATGAGAAAAATATAGGATAACCGAAACACAAGTATTTGTGGTGTCATATATTAGCTTTTTTGATTACGTGACTCATGAAACTGCCTTACTCCAAGAAGAGAGATGTACAGTAGTTCTGGAGAGTGTGCTTAGACCCAGCCATCAGTGACAGTGAGCACTGCCCTCTCAGCACCCCATGCACTGGGTGCACCTCAAGGATCTACTGCTTTAATAAGAGTTTACTGTTGGTCGTATGTTCTCCACCCAAATTTGCTTTCATTTCATGAGCCCACAGTACTCGTGCTGCATTTCATTAGCACATTAGTAAAGCTGGTTTGTAAGTAGATCTTTTTCCTCCCTGCTCCAAGCCTGCTGCTATTACTCTTGGAGGAGGGCTTGGAGAGCTCCATAGCAATGCAGCTTCTCATCTCTGCTCTAGCCCACAGCCAGGAGCACTTAGGATGCTCTGCTTCTGTCCACTGTCATTCACTTCTGTGTCATTCCTTGATTTCTGTGCTCTTACTGAATCCACTCAATTATCTTCCTGGGGCTTTTTTTCACTTACATGCATATTTTTGTGATACATCTTCATCTCTGCTGCTCTTCATTTTTATTATTTATAATTTATTATTTATAATATTTTTATTTTATGTTAAAAGAAACTCTGTTTTTGTGAGGTGTGAATAAGCAAGAAAAACTTGTTCTCATAAATCTTTGTCAGTGTGAATTAATATCTAAGGGAGGAATAATTACCCTTTTTTATGAAGGTGCTTACTTCTGTTCTTATGTCCATTTCATGTGTTTTTGATACCACTTCCATTGCTATGGAGCAGCAATCACCAGAAGACAAATTTCAGTTGTAGACTAGATGTGACAATAAGCTGTGTATAGCCTTGCTTCAGTGAACTCTGTTACAAATCATTGCTCATGTTGTATTGTAAAATGCAATATCTGTACGCTATAGGAATGCATTATCTGAATTCTCTTACCAGGGTGATGATTTTGATTTCACAGTGCTTTGATTTCCCAAACACACTCTTATACAAGCACTAAAAACCATCCAAGCTCCTAATTTTTTTTCCCTAGATGATATTTGGTTCTCAGTCTGCTTGTTAGTTTCTCTTAACTTTGTTCTATAGATGATTTATGTTTTCCAAAAGGATTTTGCCATATTGGGGTAATCTAGATTCAGTTGTGTTTATGGAGCTGGGGTTTACTTTTTCAAGCTCTCTCAGTTGACATGATGCTACAGTGTGCAGTACACTAAGAGTTTTATCCATGCTGCAGACAGCTGGCTAAAAAGTGGAACTGGAAAGATCATCAGTAGATGGATTTGATTTCTGCATGAATAAGGGGATTTTCTTATTCTATGACTTTGTGCCGGGATTTTGTATCTTTGGTGGTGGAGGGATGTGCATTTGGATTTTTTTGTGTGTTTTGTTGGGGTTTGGGATATTTTGGGCTTTGGGGTTTTTTTATGTTTGTTTGTTTTTGCTCTTGAACAGTGATGTTTTGGTCTAAAGGCAGGTCTTCAGACCCAAAATGTTCCTTTTGCTTTAACAGGAGTCTCATAGTAATCAGAGGGACTGGCTGACCTCTGTGTGGTGTGTCAGAATAGCCTGATGGAGTTGTACAGGAGCATATATTCATTGCAGGTTTTTCCAAGAAACGGTATACTAAGTATGGAGTATTGATTCTTGTGATGTGTAACCTTGGTGACACCAAGGTTAACTGGCTGCTGCATTTGGGTCTGAGCCATCAGACCTGCTTTTAGATTTCTTGTTTACTAGTAACTCACCCTTCTGTCTTTCCCTGTATGTACAAGCACTGTCTGTTACTCCTTCAGAGATGTAGGGATTACTGCCCAGCTACAGTGAGTCTCTGGAATCTGTTTTGAACCTCAGACTCTCCTGTGGTTTCAATGCCAAGGCTGTATTCTTATGAATACTTCGGATTTCAATTCATCTGTCTATCCTGTAGTGGTGAGAGCAGACAGACATATAGATATAGACCTTTAAAAAACTTTAAAGCAAAATTTTCTTAGGAAAAATATATAGGATATAAGGATCAAGAAGTAAAACCTCAGCTTTAAGTCCTCCAGTCACCCCTTCTTCCTGCACTGGTGTTTAGGTCTATATGAGAACAAAATAGTGAACTCAGAATCTTTTGCTTATATCTCAGCTGTTCTGCATAATATGGGTTATTTCTCTTTAGCTCTCTGTATAGCTCATCTTGCACGGATGTAAATGTTTTTACTTGCATTTCTGGCTTCCATTTCTGACTGGAACACTAACCAAGAGCAGTGGAAGTCTTGCTCTGGCTACTTGTGATTGAATTCCCTCATTGCTGCGCCCCCCCATCTTGAACATCATGCCTGTAGCTTTTAAGAGTCAACTTTCACAGTCATTTCTTTTTCTACTCTTCAGGAATTTCCCATTCTTCAAACCTCAGCCTCTTAAAATAAACTTGGTCTCACAGTTTTCCCTATTTTTCTCATTTGCATTATTATTTTTAGAGGTTCCATCCTGAATATTTGAAGTTTCTGTCCTATGGGTATTCATGTTGTCAGGCCTCAGGGAGCAAGTGCAGAATTGCTTTTTTACCTGAGGTATTCCCGATACTGTCATTTCAAAAGCTCAAGCAGGATGTCTCCCAGTTACTGTAACACTGATAATTTCATGAGTAGCTCTTATCTTTTATATGAAGGGTGAAATTTATTTCTCTCATGAAAAAATGATCCTTATTTGAAAATGTTGATTTTGTCCGTCCAGTGTGTGTGTGTGTGTAATTTCAGGATTTGTTTTAAATCCCGTGTAAGAATAAAATTTGGTTTAAGATTATAATTTTTTTAGCATTTTCTCTTCTTTCCCATTTCTCTCATTTCAGATGTTGCAGTTGTGGACATGAGTGATATTTCCAAGCAACCATCACTGTTCTACCACCTTGGCGTGCGTGAAAGCTTTGACATGGCCAATAATGTTATTCTTTACCATGACACTGATGCTGACACTGCTCAGTCTCTCAAAGTAAGGTTCTCACTTCACAATCTGCTTCATTTCAGAAGTATCTTTAAATATCTGATCCTGCAGATGTTTATGTTTTTCTGGAACTTGCATTTAATGTAATTTCCTGATAGCTACATAAAAAAACCCTGCTAAGAAAAAGCAACTATTAACAAAAATAGTAATAATAGAATATAGAAATATCTTTTTTGTAAGAAAAGATCCATAGTGTGGTACTGATTTTGCTTCAGGTGGTTAGACTTGGAATTAAGAGTGCAGGTCGAATTTTTTTCTTCCTTTCCCTCTTTTAATTAGAGTACATGTAAGAAAAAGTTATGCCTTGTATAATGACACTTGAACAAAGGCTGTATTGCAGCCTACTCCTATTGAAGCACTTCTGTCAGATGAGGTTTGTATTCCCTAGGTGCTGAGTAGCAAGACTACAAGAATCTCCTTTTTATTGCTGTTTGAAGACAGGAAAAGACATCCAAATCTTTTTATAGGGCTGTTGTTCATTTTTATAGTAGGATAATACATGCTATGCACTTTAGTCCTGAAATTGCTGTTCTGGATGCAAGTCATATATTGTGGGTGTTTCTGCAGGTTCTCTTTATTTTGCAGAGGATAAAAGTCTAAATGTGATGTATCATCTGCTGCTGCTTTTAGTATCATCCATTTTCTTGATACCTTCACTGAGAGAAGCATTGTTCATGCTTTGTTTTTTTTCCTTATTTTGAGTTATTGCCCCTTCTGCTTTGCTTTTTTACACACCATCAGTGTCCAAAAACCCTTTTTGGAGTTCTCCAGCCTCTCTTGATCCTGTAAGAATATTAAGTCTCCTTTTTCCCCAGAAAAGCTCTGTTCTGTCACAGCTTCTCATTCCTCTTCTCTGCTCTCAATGTCATTGGTTTTACTCTCATGTGTCTATAACCCGTACTTCCATTCTTCATGTGGTGGTCCACATACACATTCACATTCCATGTGGCCTGGAGTCCCAGGAACTCAAAGCTGCAGCCTATCACATTCTTTGCTCAATGAGATTATCCGTATGGATTCATGCTAAGCTATCACAGGCATGTCCTTCTTTCCTCCACCTAATCAGGGTGGGCAGGCATACAACTTCTCATCCACTACTGGTAATATACCTGACTGCAATGAAATACTTCATTTTTATTTTTCATTAACACATTTTTATCTTTCTTTATGCTGTCACTCTGTTGTTCTGATCAACTTGGTTCTCTCAAGGATGTGCCCAAATCTGAGAAGGCTAGTTGTCTTCTATTTGTTGCTGCCCAATGAGGATGGCTTTGATTTCCGCCCCTTGTGCCAAGAACATACGCAAACCCCTGCTCCATAACTGGAGTGTTGAAGGATCTCCGGGACTGCATCCATCCATGGCTGTTCAGATTGATTGTTGCCAGAAATTGCAAGTCTTTGTACTGTCAGTTCTAAGCCTTTTTTCCTAATGATTTAAAGCTCAAGTCTACGGACTGGGGAACACGAGAGTGTGACTAGGTCACTTAAGGCTAGAAAAACTATTATCTGCATTCACCTTTCTTCTTCTAGGAACTCTGTCAGTGGCACTGATATCTTACTCATGTCTCAGTTGTTTGCATAACCTCCTTGGCCTAAATAAGCCCATAGCATATCTTAGATGAGATCATAAGACTTGATTTAAGTTGCTGGAATCAGCTAGGAGACATCCTCTGTATCACATGGTTTGAGCTGGGCACTGAGACAGAGTTCAGTCCTCTTCTTGTCCTTGGTACCTCTTCAGCAATCGAGTCCTAATTCAGTGTTGGGTAGCATTCAGATATGCTAATACACCGTTCTTAGGAATACTTCAGAAGGTAGGCAGGGACTGTTCTTGGGGTATTTCAGCAAACAGTTTATGATACATTTCACATCATAGGTGCTGGATAGTTTCAGAAGAGTTGATTTCTCCCTGTTGAGAAAGATCTTTAACTGCAGTAGATGAAGCTCTATTGGAGAAACTTGCTTAGCTAGGTAGACATTAATTTTCAGATATGTAATATTACAGATGGTTAAGCCTTCCATCACTTTTGTTATGAAGAATTTTATTTGGCTTAAGGAGTTTTAGCTAATTAGAAATTCTGTTTAGGTTTTAGTACCTTTTTAATGTATTTTTGATCCTCTGCTGATGTTTCTTTATTTTGAAGTTTATGACTAATTTGGTCAGGGCTTTTTCTCTTCCCTTCAGAAATGTATTGCTTTACTTGGACCTAGGTTGCTGTGCACACTCTTAAGAGTGGTGCACAGCCTAAGCGTTATAAGGGCAGTATTGATGTTTGCTGTTACTTCTGCTGAATATCTGTGAAGTTTGGACAACCTGACTTTATACAGTTTATCTCTTAGGATCCATCCTGAAATTATCCCTAGAGTTGTCTCTTCAGTTTCACCAACGATCTTTCAAAACAACCTAGTTCTGAGGATATAAAAGAATATATAATCTGGCTTTCATGAGAGTCATATTTATAGAGCTAAACCTCTTAAATGCCCCCTGGTATTTTTGCCTGTTGTTGAGGAAATGGGTGCATGGGCATGATCATTTCTGTGCAGTGGTTGTCCAAGTGGATTTCAGGCTGCCAGATATGAAGTTGCTCAAGCAGAATCATCTCAGGTTGTCAGAGCACATTTAATTAAGTTATATTGACAACCTTGATTGGAAACAAGTCTGCAGTATTGGTAGCATGGCTTACTTGTAGTTCTCTTTAGTTTGACCAAGCAGTGTTCATTGAACATGTAATCCATCACCAAAGAGAAGAGAAGATTACTTACCAGCAGCTGGAAGTCTGAGGTCTGGTTTATACACCCATTAGTTTATCATCTGCTTCATTGTTTCAGTATCTCTCATTAGATATTGAGGTGAGAAGAAATAGCATGTAGAAGGAATGTGTTGGTCAGTGCCCATCTGGGAAGGTAAGGGGCTTAGGTATCTGACAGATACTCTTTCAGAGATAAAAACCCTCCAGCTTGAATGCTTTTGTCTCACAAAAGCTCAGAGTGTGACTGGGTATGCCAGTCTGAGAAACTCCAGTTACTGGCAAGTAAAACTTTATTTTCTGAACACTTCTTTAAGTAGGTCTCTTCACTGAATTGTTAATTTTTTCCTAACCTGAACTACTAAGACTCTTCTTGATGTTGTTCTGTCCCTTTACTGGGAATTTACTGTGGCAGGAAGAACACATCTGTGTGTGTGTATATGTATATATATGTATAGCAGTGATTTTATTGGAAAGAATAATTCCCAGTAAAAACAAATAAACTTTTCTATTATCTTTTTTCCCCCCACAGGATATGGTATCTCAGAAAAACACAGTAAGTATTAAATCCACATTCATTTTAAAACACAAAATGAAGATGCTACATTTGAAGCAACTCTAATAACAAAGCTGCCAAGCATATATAGGCTCTGTATGATTGAAGGAAGTTGTTTTACCTATCTATAATTCAAACTTTTGAAAAGCTTGTTGACACTCCAAAGTAAAGCTAGATTTCAAAGTTACTTTTCTTTATGAATTCCTTTCTAAGTTGTAGAAAAGTGCTGGTAGATAAAAGTTTTATTTGTAGGTTGACAGATCAAAATATAAACTCAGAAATTCAAAGTCTCTTTTCCCCTCTACCACTATCTCACCCATTTGTGCAAATGTAGATGTTTGTGATGCCTTAATGGGGTTTACTTTTGTATCTCAAACAGCTTTGGCTTCTGTGTACCTGTCCTCTTCCTTACAAATTCACAGATTTACTTAGAAATGCAAAAGCTTATTTCCCAAAGTAAAAATATTCTTACACTTAATGCAAGTAAAACCAAACAAATAAGTTTGAAACAAGATAAAATGTGAGAGTTATTTAAGGCTTTTTGAAATATGCCACAATATCTTATATAGTTGTACATTTTGCCATAGTTCACATCATGTCAGTGGTTATTTTCAATAAATCCTCCACACTGTTATTTTGAGGACGACTGAATTTACGAAACTCTTACATTTCCATTTATCCTTCTGTTTCCTCCCATTCACCATATACTTTTATTTTCTTCTAGACAGTGTTGAGCAAGATTAAAATAATAACGTGGTGTTAGAGTTTGATAGTAATTTTAAAGAGAACTAGAAGAAAAAATGCATTAGTCACAGTGGTTTATTTTGAGCTGCTGTTTTGACTTGGCCACAGTGCTGCACATAGGCTAAAGATAGACCAGATTTAGCACATGTAAATGCAGGTCATCCTTCCTGGCTGTCCCAGGGATCTTTGAACCAGTTTGACCTGTGCAGTGGAACTGCATTTACTGGTCTGTGACTCTGTGAAGGGGACTCATAATGTGGCAGATTTGCTTGTGAATGCTACTATCCATCAACTGGTGGATGACCAAAATTTCAGGAGCCTGTGTTTTCCCCTCCAGAGCAAGAGGGAGAATTGTGAACGAGCCATTTGGTGATAATACCAGAAGTGGAGTAAAAGGCAAAGGGAAAGGTGTCGAGTTCTTCCTAGTGCAATCAGATTAGCAGCCTACAGTCTTTTCTTTTGGCAGATTCTTTCTCCAGAAAGGGAGGTATTCCCCTTCACACTGAAGAGGAGAAAAGATTGAATCATAGAATATGCTGAGTTGGAAGGGACCTATCCAACTCCTGGCCCTGCACAGGACACCCCAAGAGTCACACCATGTGCCTGAGAGCATTGTCCAAACACTTCTTGAGCTCCGTTAGGCTGGTGCTGTGACCATTGCCCTGGGGAGCTGTTCCAGTGCCCGACCACCCTCTGGGTGAAAAACCTTTTCCTGATATCCAACCTAAACCTCCCTTGACTCAGCTTTATGCCTTTGGTTATAGTGACATGGTTTCTACAGCAGGGTCTGGTAATGGACCTGTAAACACTTCGTGGCTAGCAAAAGGGGCAGGGAAACATCCCTAAGCTAGGATCCTGATTCCTCCTTTAAAAAGGAGCCATTGTCTAACCCACTTTCTTCAAGTGCTTAAATTAAGAGAAAAATTGTGAGTAAAATACAGTGAGGTAAAAAATGAATGACTTTAAATACCAAGTATGGACTCTTGACCTCTTTGTATTATTTGAAGTTGTTCATACTTTCTTTTATTAGATAAATGGGTAAATGTGCTCCCATATTTCATTCCTTTATCAGTATTTTTTATTCAGAAATTATAACAAACTCATGAGCAAGCTAGATAGTTCATAGGTTAAAACTATGGTTTGTTAAGTCAAAGTTGACTTCAAATAGACAATTGCCTTCCCTCCTTTCAAATCCAGTGAGTTGTCACAAGAGGTTTGCAGTTTACCACTGACCCAGTATGATGCCACTGGTTCATTGCTTGCTTAAATATTTTACAACCATATGGGCAATGTCTTGTTTGAAGTTAATTGCTAATCAGGGTTGCTATGCTTGTTAAGTAGATACATAATTGGCATGAATTTATTGTGTCCAGTCAAATATATAGTTAGATAACCATTTCAGTTTAATTGCTGAATATTAAATGCAATAGTTAATACCCCTGTAGTAGGGCTTTGTGATTTCCTTTCACTTTTCCTGAGTGAAAAGTGTGGGTATGCCTCTGCTGTAACTGTGGAATAGCAGAGCTTAAATACACTCTTCATCAGGGGCTGAAGGCATGGTTCAAAGAGGATAGTTATCTCCTAAGCCTTCCTCCAGCCCAGTGGTAGGCACAGGAATGTCACTGCTGGAGAAGTCCTCTCCGTGTTTTACAGGCTCTGTGTCCATGCATCTGCAGGGTATGTAAGGAAAGGGGAACAACTGAGATTGTTGCCAGGCACAACACACCTTTGTTCCAGCAGCAAAAGTGAAACTTTCTGTGCTGGCTGCTGTAGCTTAGAGCTTTCTCTGAGATTTCCCTGCCCTCACCTTTCCTATTTACCCTGCAAATCTTACATCATCTACAAAGGTGCAGAAAAATCTTACATCATCTACAAATGTGCAGAAAAATCTTAGCCTAGAACAGATGTGTAGCCATGTTAAAGTTGCAGAGAAGGTGAATGTCTAGTGTGTCTTTGGGGTGATTTGCTTTGTGTATCACAAGAAAGCCTTGAAGAGAATGGATATTTTCCTTGTAGAGAAAACATTTTTCCCTTTTCCTGATATCCAACGAGCAAGGAAACTGGACATGGAGCTGAAAGCAGTGCAGAGAAAAAAGGTCAGCAATTCAACTGAGAGTTGGCCTGAGTATAGCTGATCTAACAGTGAAAATTATACAGCAGCAAGATGCAGTGGTGTGAGTCCGAGAGATTTAATAGCGTACTGTCTGAAAAAAGAGTGTGAGTAGGAGAACTTCCTTCCTTCCGTCCACCATCCAGGAATGCAGTTTTCAGGAATAAGATGGAGGAATGTGATTCAGTTCTGCTCGACTTCCCCAAACAAGCAGTTAAAATTCTGTATTGATAATTTATTGCATACTTGGAGGAAAAAGGAAAGAATTATTGGCTATAGTTCAGTTCCCAAGGAAGAATTGCCCTGTCATGAAATTGTGTCCCATCAGTTAGATTTTCTTCTGTAGAGCTCCTCTGAGCTTTGAGGACTTTTCTGTTAGTTTTAATAAAGATTGCACTGCAATTTTGACAAATTTGCATTCTGTCAAAATTATTATCAATAAATGGCAATAAAACGCAGTCTCGCAGAACAGGTTATTTCTTGTGCCATTATGGAAAAATGGACTGAAGGGCAGAGGAAAAAAAAATTATCTGTGGAAAATGCTTGTGATTTGGAGTTTCTTTAGATGTCAGATAAACATTGGTTTACTGGAGAAATGAAATTTCAAAGATTTTCAAAAGCAAAAAACGCTTAAAAAATAGCCTTTCCCCAAACCAATGTAATAGACAAAATCCATGGGAAAGTTGTTCTATTTTGATTCAACTTTTTTTTGCCTGCTTGATATTTTATTTTTTTTTTTTAGGAAGAAAATTTCATCTCCTGCTACAGGATCTTAAGAAATTATGAATAAAATAAGTTCAAGATTGAGTGAAGAAAGGAGTGCACAAGGGGCTTTAGAAAACTGCTGGAGTCAGGAAGCAAAATATACAGTCCTTTGGGCAATAGCTCTAGGATTGGTTGCACATAGTTTTAGATGCACACTTTGATTCATTTAATTCGTTTGAATGAGGCATGGAAAATACAAACTAGAGCTTTCCACTGTGGAAGAATTATTATACCAAGCACAGAACATAAGGAGAAAGACGAGTTAGTTTTCCTTTAGTTTATAATATGCCTGAAGAAATTTGAATAACCCTGTTAATTGCATTTGGGGAAGGTATTTAAAGGAAAGTAGGCTGGCTATTAAACCAAAAGGTTTATTTTGGTATACTTAGGCCTGTGGGCCTGATGAGGTATTTTTAGAGATTTAAATGGTTATTTTTCATGAAATCCTGTAGCAGCTCTTATAGTAAGCACTGAATAGTGTCTGGGCCGTGGAGGAGTCATTAGCAAAAATTCTCCTTGATCTAAAGGGAACTGGATTGCAATTTATCCTTGCCACAAGGAATTTTTATGTTGAAAAATCACTTTTTATTATAATTGGCAGAAAGTTTCTTCAGAGTTTCAGTAGCTGTATAAATGAGACTGTATATACTGTTTCAAGGCAATGAACATTTAAGAAAACTAAATAGAAAGTTTTTGGCACTTGGACTCATATTCTCCAGTTAAGTAGCCCCAGTGGATTGAAATGAGAGCCAAGACTCTAAAGTATGATTATGTTATATGAAGTTAAAAATCCAAAGAAGTATTATTGCAGAGCAGCTTTCTGTTTTTTATTTTCTAATTATTTTTATAATGTATAAAAGTTTATAAGATGTGGACTTTTAATGACATATTTCTAAAAAGGCCTGAGGTAGCAGAAGTGTTAAAAGAGATTGTAGAAGGGCACAGAATGAAAATGTAGGAACATCTTAAATTCAATAATTTTTCCTTTTGAGTGGAAAATAGTACAAAGGCAATGAGTAACTGAGTAAATGTTATTTTCAGTGCTTTTAATAATGGAATATGCTGTTAATTTAGATAATGAAAACTAAGGCTTTTAAAATTAATGTAGGAAAGTTAGTTTTTATGGAAATATTACCATCTCAAGCAATATGTAGTGCTTGGATGGTAGTTAACTAATTAGGTAATGAATCTGACAGGTTCATAAAAGTAAGACCTGAAAGCATCTTAATGATGACACAAGGAGATGTATAGATATATAAATCATGTAAATAGACAGAGAAATCCAAAAGATAAGGTAGATAAGAGAAATGCCAAAGTATTGAATTGTTTTCTTGGCCTTTTTAAATATAGTCTTGCTGTAAATATCTATATTCATTTTCTGTTGTTTCTTTCTTTAATTATTTCTTTATTCATATGTCATGTCTGTCTTTTTGATTCTTATGGTGTTTTGTGGTGGTGTTTTCCTCTTTGTTGTTTTATTTCGATTTGGAGTAGGTTGCCAACCTCAAAGCTTTTCTTCGTGTTCAAGTACCTGCTGAATACCACAGTGGTAATCTAATAGGCAAAGTATGTATCACTTTAAATCGACTTTCTGTTGAATTAGATATGCCATTCTTTCACCGTGTTTCTAGACATGTAAAAATGTATAAGGATGATTTAAGAATAGTGCTTGGTAGGGTCTCTCCTTCAAGGTGATTGGAGTTGTTGCTTCTTGCAAGCCAGATCCCAGGCATTTAGGGTGTTTGTCTTGTGATGATCTCTCTTCACAGTCTTTACATAAAAATACTGCATTTATTCAGCTTTAGAAGAGGAAGTATTTTTTGGAAGTTTATAATATCTTAGTCACTGTAGTGCGTTGACCCTGGCTGGATTCCAGGCACCTGCCAGAGCCACTTTCTCACTCCCCTTTGCAGCCAGACAGGAGAGAGAAAATATAACAAAGGTTCCATGAGTTAAGGACTGGGAGAGATCACTCACCAAGAACCATCATGGGCAAACCAGGCTTGAATTAGAGATATTAACTGAATTTATTACTAACAAAATCAGAGCAGGATAATAAGAAGTAAAATAAGACCTTTAAAACACCTTACCCCCACCCCTCTCTCCTTCCGAGGTCTACCTCGTATCCCAGCAGTGCAGGGAGACAGGGAATGGGGGTTAGGGTCAGTTCATCACAGGCTTTTTCTCCCACTGCTCAGGGAGAGTCGTCCTTCCCCTGCTCCAGTGTGGGGTCCCTTCCACAGGTTCTCCATGAGCTTCACCAATGTGAGTCCGTCCCACAAGCAACAGTTCTCCACAAACTGCGGCAGTGTGGGTCTCTCTTCTGTGGGGTGCAGTCCTTCAAGCACAGCCTGCTCCAGCGTGAGTCCCTCATGGGGTCATAAGTCCTACCTGGAAACCTGCTCCAGTCTGGACTCCACTCTGTGGGTCTGCAGGTCTCTGCCAGGAGCCTGCACCAGCATAGGATTCAGCTGGGGTCACAGCCTGCTGTCAGACATCCACCTGCTCCGGTGTGGAGCTCCTCCATGGGCTGCAGGTGGACCTCTGCATCCCCATGGTCCTCCATGGGCTGTGGGGGCACAGCTGCTTCACCATGGGCTGCAGGGGAATCTCAGCTCCAACATCTGGAGCACCTCCTGCCCCTCCTTATGCACCGACCTTGGTGTCTGTAGAGCTGTTCCTCTCATACATTCTCAGCCCACTCTTCTCTGACCACGCTTACATCTGTGCAATAGCTTTTTTCCTTCTCAAATCTGTTATCACAGAGGAGTTACCATCATTTCTAATTGGCCCAGCCTTGGCCAGCGGCACATCTGTCTTGGAGCTGGCTGGCATTCGCTCTGCTGGACATAGAGGAAATTTCCAGCAGCTTCTCACAGAAGCCACTCCTGTAGCCCCCCAGGCCCTCCCGCTACCAAAACCTGGCCATGCAAATCCAATGCATGCCTATATGGCAAGATGGATAGGAATGTGATGCCACAGAAGATGAAAGTGAAAAACCTAATGCTCAAGACAATAGTGAGTTAAACTCCCTGAACACTCAGGAGGTTTTGATCTTTTAGAGTGAATGCAGTTCATTTTCTGTTATCTTCTGTGTCTTCCTTCTAACTGCTTAGTAAGGTGAGGTAAGCACTCCTGATACTTGAGTGAGTGGCAAAATTAATAGCATGGCTCAAGTAAAATAACTGTGCTATTAGCTGGGCAGGGATAATTCCCTTTCTGAAAATGCAGAGATTTTTACTCAATGTTACTTATCTGGAAAAAAACCTACCTTTAATTTGAGTGTAGTATCTCTGTCACAAAATGACAGTTGCACCAGAATAACTTTAGCAGTACAATTTAAAGAACTGCTTATATTAAGATCAACAGTTTCCTTTTAACAGCATTAAAAAGATACTTGGAAGATATTTTAAAACAAAAATCACTCTACATTTGGCCTGGCTTGCCTAGAGCCTGAAAATGGTCTGTGTGGGCCTTACTCTTTCAGCCTCTCAGCAAAGGCGTGGCTTTCTGCTTAATTCCTTTAAGCATTTTACCTGAAGAACAGGTCTCTCTCTCAACTTATTTGCAATTATTTTATGGGGTATTTTTTTATATTCTTAAAATTGTGGCTTGTTTGTGGTAGATTTTAAAATGTTGTGATTAAATACAAAAGTTTCGGTGCTGGCATACATTATTTGCTGATAGATGGGCTGTTCAGAGTTTTGGGGTTTTTTCAGTCTGCTTGGCTGTAATTTTTTACTTAAAATTTCCCAAAATCAGACAATTAAAGTACTCTAGCTTCTAATCCAGAAATTAACCAACTCATCATATAGTCTTGATAAGCTATGAAGTTATAATTCTATTACAATTAAATAAGTAATAGTTTATCGATTTTATGTGTATATGTATGCAGATAGAGTTGCTATATACATTACTTCACATATACCTAAGCCATTTATTCATTACCTTAAAAAAGCAATAATTGGTGTATGACAAGACAGTAATTTTCAAAATTATTAGCTTTTGGTATCAGAGACCAGCATCCTGGATAGAAGATCAGAAGAAGCAAGGGTAATATTTTCAGCCATCTCTAATTCTTGTTAGCATAAGAAAAGTAGATGGACTGGGTTTTTAGATAATGCAGATAAGAAAGACTTTCTTAGGCCACACAGTCTATATGAAGGGGTTTTATAGTTTATTATATGTAAATATTGGACAGAAGAAGCTAGAAGACAGGAGGGTTTAATTGCATAGATTTCACTATGCAAAAGGAGACAAGAAATCTAAGTCAAATAGATGATATGCTGGCTGGGTAAGAATACAGTGTTTGAGGATAAGATGATTAGAGTGTTTCACATGTGTAATTTAATTTTTTCTGAAAATTTATTTGCTTTTTCAGCAGATAACTACAGCTCTGCATCTCGAGATACCTTACCCTTTCAAATTGGATGGGCTTTTTTCGTTGCAGGAAGAGCTAATTTGCTGTTACAGGTTTAAGAATAGAGTTTATACACAAGCAGCTTTTGCATTGCAGTGAACTTACTGTTTATTTGAATAAAGCTGAGACAAAATTGTGCTAATATGTTGGTGGCTTGGGTTGCCATTTTTCTGACTTTTTTTATTGGGAAGTCAAGATAACAATCCAACAGATAGTTATATTGTTATGACAGGGATAATGTAATTTAGGGTTACTAAGGAAGGAATGTGACTTGACATTTATCCATTAGAAATTATTTAAAATTCTTAATCCTCACAAACCTGTAGCAGCAACAGGATGTACTGATACAGGTTTTTTATCTGTAGTTTTTGTAGCTGCATGCCCTACGTTTTTAACTTCCTGTGAACAATCTGTTTCTCCTGTCTAGTTTATTAATACATTCAAAAATGTGCCATCTTCATATCCATTCTTTTCATCATCTCAGCATTCTCCCATTGTTCAAGGTGACTATAAATGGCTACGGCTTTTCTGCCTGCTTAGATGATATGAAAAAATGAAAGGTACGGTTTTGCTGTACATGTTCAGTGCCGTGATATCTCCAGTGTAGTGGTAATTGATCATGGCAGATGTATCATATTGACCTGTGCCTCAGTGCTCCCATCTAGTTACTCTCAAATATAAAGTTCACCTTCCTTTTAAACAGCAGAGAATTGTCGTAGCTCGAATGGGATACAGATACTTCTCCCAGCTGTGGAAAACTTCGCAGTGGTCTGGTTTCTGAGGCCTTGCTCAGGAGCTGAAAACTCTGAACTTGCTGGTTTTGGGCATTTCTTGTGTCCTCACCCATTTCAGCACCTTGATCATATTCACACATTTTATGTGGCATATTAAGGTTTTTGGGGTTTTACTTCTAAAATTTTGTGTTACAAGTCCTACATCTATTACAAAACATTTCAGAGTTTTGGAGTTTGGTTAGTTACGGTTTTGATGGTAGCATGCAGCAGATGTTTCGTAGGCTTCTCTGGATTAAACATCTCTATAAAGTCTTTCCAGTGTCTGTGTTTCTGTATTTCTCTCATTGTGGGGAGCTCTGCGTCATATCTTTCCTAGCACAGGGGGAGCCTAGAGGATGCAAATACATCTCTGACCCCAAAAATTTGATAACAGAACATTAGCTGGTAACTGTCAGACCCTACTAGGGTCTGTGCATTACATTAAAAGGAAAAATTGAACAGTTTTGTTGTATTGTCACTTAACAGACCTGGGCCCTTATTCATCAGCTTTATTAATGTTTGTAACTCTTCCACAATTAAATTCTTCCTTAAATTTAAGGCTTGCAAATCTTGTGTTAAACAGTGCACTAAAACTTCATACACACCAGCACTGCTCTAGCTGTTTTTTCTGTCAGCAAAAGATTCTGTGTATATACAAGTGTATTTCCACTTTCATTTGTTTTCTAAACTCTGCCTGTTTTTATTTTAGGCTTCAAGTGGCAATTATTATTTTATTCCATACATTGTCACACCTTGTGCTGACTACTTTTGCTGTGAAAGTGATGCCCAACGAAGAGCCTCTGAGTACATGCAGCCCAGCTGGGACAATATCCTGGGGCCATTTTGTGTCCCACTGGTGGACAAGTTTCTCAGCCTTCTCAAGGATGTCCATGTTACATCATGGTAATGTTACAACAGATACAGTTCCAGAACCTTTGATAGTCTCTTTTTGATATTTTGAAAAAAGGAAATACAGAATTTCTAGTAGCATTGATTTTTTATTTTTTATTTTTCACTGCACTTAATATAGTGTTAAAAGAAGCTGCCAGTTTTACTGCTTTTTGTATTCCTGTCCTGCAGCCGTTGCAGTTAACTAACCGTGTTATGCTAGAATTTGATTTACAGTTACTTTCCATAAAGCAAAGGCAGTCCATGGGTAAGATAAAGTGCTTAAGTTTAAATTACAGTGCATAAGGTTGTATTAGGAGCTATGCTCATAGTTTCTTCAGAGAGCTCAAAGCCAAACACTGTCCTGGCATCAAATAAAATATATATATATGGCAGCAATGGGCAATCGATTGTAATTTTCATGGTTGAGTTTATTTTTCAATATTAACCTTCTGGTATCACTTAATAAACATGATGCTGCTTAGCCATTTCTGCAAGAGACTGTTGGAGTTTTGGGAATTGGGGCTGGAGAAGGAGGTCTGTCTTTTTCAGTTGCTCACCATGTACTGTGCAGCTAGTCCTGTTTTGTATGTGTTTCTGGAAAACACTCAGACTGAGCTTCTGGTTTTTAATTTTTCTGGTGTCTGAAGCATGAGGTAGCACTGAGGGCCCTCAGATTTCTTTGTTTCCCCATTGCCATCCCACCCAAGTGAAAAGCTTGCCTAAAATCTACTTTTCTGTTGTGATCTCATCCTTGCAATCCCATGGATGACCCTGCCGTGACGTCTTACCCTGAAGGGGAAGGGAGCACCCGAGATTCCTAGATGCTCATGGTTGAAAGGAATGACAAAAGTCAGAGGGTCCAGAAAAGTTTGCAAAGGTTTACTAATAAACTTTACACTTGGCGTGGAACTTGGTGTGTTAGTCCCTGACCACCTAGTATAAGGCAAAGGCACAGCAGAGGGTTTTGGATAAAGGGGTAGGGTGAAAGGGAAGAGAGAAAGAGAGAGATGAATTAAAGAGGGTCAGAGAGGAGGAAAGAAAGAAAGAGAGATCACCCATCCTGGCTCCAGTGTCAATCCAGCTGGGGTTTGCATGGTCCTGGGATGCATATGCAGAGCAAGCACCCTGGAATTTTTTGGGGTACCTTTTTACAGATAAGTTTTCCCCACCCTGGAGATCACTTTCTCACTTTCTATGCAAATTAGTTATATGCAGTCTGTTCTTGTAGATCTTTCTGGAAAAGGGTTGGAGGTCTTTGAGGGTATTGGGTGGTCTTGATCCCCCCCTTACAGTCCATGCCTGCTTCTCAGCCTCATTTCTGTGCTTGCCCTGTATGAGGCTGGGCTTGCCAGTGGTGCTTACTGTGACCTTGCTGCTTTGATTATAATGTGTATGAGACAGAGAACTTAATTTTGTTTTCTATGTGTAGGGTTTATGCTGAGCAAGGTTTAATACTTCGAAAGACTCATTTGTAAACAAGAAAGGGATTGTATGCACTATCTGTCAGGTGATGCCTGCTAACTTTCAAACTACAGACCCCATAACCTGCTCCAGGATAAATTTACCCCTAAGTAGCTGGTTCAAGCCATTCAAACTTGTCATACTGGCAATATTTATGTTATTTTTCTGTCTACAAAAGCGCTGATGTTGGATTGTGCACTGATGTTAGTATAAATAAGATGCACTTATTGGAGGCTTTTACATAGATCTTGCCCACATTATGTATTATGTTCATCAAAGAGATTGCAACTAAATCAGCTTTTTTTGGCTTTTGTTTTAGTTTCTGCGTTTGAAAGTCCTCCTTCCAACTTTCACGATAGAATAATATACCTCCTCTTTACATCACACTGGTGTTTCTTCTCTGTGTTTTTATTATCCCAGATGCTGCCTTCTTTATGATACGAACTACCACATTTGTCAGGGTTGGTAATGGGGCAAAGAAATCCTCCAGTTTTCTTGTGTTGGTAAAATTGCCTCAGGATCCTGGTTATAAGCATATTGATCCATAGCCCTACAGTCTGAGGTGGGGCAGGGTGGAATATTTGTAAATAGTTATTGAAAAATATGGAAACTTTCGATGTACACCTCACTCTGAGGAAATGGTACTTTTTATTAGAAATTATACTTTTTATTAGAAATACCGTACAGTCTTCTTCCCATATGTCTATCTTTTATTTCTTTAGTGCCTATTATAAAGAAACACTGCTAAATGACATCAGAAAAGCTAGAGAGAAGTACCAAGGAGATGAACTGGCTAAGGAGCTTGCCAGGATTAAGCTTCGTATGGATAATACTGAAGTGCTGACTTCTGACATTGTCATAAACCTGCTTCTTTCTTACAGAGATATTCAGGTATGTTCTTAAAGACTAAGGTGGAATATTTTACCATGCCGTTTTGGCTCTTGTTTGTTCTTCTGTGCTTTGTTGTTTGTTAAACAGTGATTCAAAGCTGACAGTAAATGGGTGCAGTTGTTCCATTGTTTAACAGTTTGGCTTGTCTGTTGGGCAGCTCAAGGGGATAGAGACTCTTACTCCTTTTGCCTGTGAACAAGAGGCACAGATTGGGTGACTTCCTGAGGTCTTTCCCTTTGTTTTTAGTAATTTTTAACTTCCTTAAAAAGAAAAAAGGCAAAAATCCCTACTGAATCAAGATGCTTGCCTTGCCCTCCCCTACCTTTCCTCCCTTCCCCCATAAAGTTCGATATATTTAGAAATGAATAAAATGCATTTGTTATGACCATTGTATTGGCTAGAGATGCCCAAATTGAGAACTATAATTCAAAGAAATGTTACTTTTTAAAAATATAACTGCACCTTTTTTTCCTGTTTTTATTTTTTAAAATAAGTTCTGCTTTTGCTAAAACACAGCCTCTGTGCTGTCTTTCCAAATTGACAGTCTATGTGTTTAACATGCATTTTCAAATATAAGTTCAACCATTCTATAGAATTTTTTTCCCATCAGGAGCAAAGTTGATTATTTCTTACGTATAAATGGATTGTGAGAGCAATGGGTGGCCACATCATCCTTCATTACCTAACTTTGCATTCTGCAGTGCGTATTTTCCTGCAGCACTTTGTCCAACTTCATTTGGATCGGCTCTGGTGAGCATGAAAAATGTACTCATCTCAAAACATGTTTTAAAAAAATAGATGAAGTAACACGAAGCCTTTTGAGATGTCAGTAAACTGGCCTCTTCAGCACTGTAGATGTGGGTTACCCATGAGAAACCAAAATGAGTGCACAAGTGGCTGATGTACTTCAGAGACAGCTGTGCTCGAGTCCACGGTGACCTGGTGAGGTGTCACTCGTCAGAAGACCTTAAAGCCTGAAAGAACCAGACTCATCACCTCTTCTTCTGGTGCTGGGAGTGTAATTGATAGAACTGGCTACAGGGATTCAGTAGTTTGGGCATTGTGGTGAGGAAGAGGCAAGCACTGACATGGATAGACAAAATCCCTGTTTATTCCTACACAGCCTTCATGGATGTTCCTCTGACTCTTTTAGGAACAGTCACCTGAGAAACTGTCTAGTGATCATGATACATTTTAGCTTAGTGATGCTTTTCTCTGTTTTCAGTTTATTCTACTTCAATCCTTTTTATTTCTTTTTAAATTTCATACCAGGACTATGATGCTATGGTGAAGCTGGTAGAAACACTAGAAATGCTTCCTACCTGTGATCTGGCTGATCAACACAACATTAAGTTTCATTATGCTTTTGCTTTGAATCGGTAAGGATGATTGATTGAAGTTGTTTCATTTTATTGCTGTTCCATATGGGTTTATACATAAATTTATAGTGCAAATAATATCAAATTTCCCTTCCCTTTCTGCACACATTGATACTCATCACAGTCATCTCTCCTTAATCCCATAATTACTGTGCACCAGGACAGTTTGTAGCTTTTGAAATCGTTGTTTTCCAACAACCCTCCCTTTGTCAACAACCAGGAGAGAGTGGATCTGTTCCAAAGGCCACCTGACTAACTGCAAAAGACTCCGGTGATACCAAGGGGTTCTTGGTCAGTCTGAGATTGTTTGTTCTGAGTCACTGATTTTTCTGAATGTCTTGCAAAGTTTAGTGTGATAGATTTATGAGTGATTTATTGGAGTGATAGGTAACAAGCACTGCTTGATCCATGAATATGCATTCAGGATAGAGTTTCCTTGAAAGGCTGGAAGGACTTACAGGCACAGCACTACTTTAGGAAACACTGAAATATTATTAAACTCTTCTAGTTAGGTACAGATTTTTGTAGTACCGATATATAATAATTACTCAATTTCTAAAGAATTTGCATTAAGAGTATATCAGAGAAAGCAGATCTTATGCAAATGAAATCATATGTAATAGTAAAAGTAACTGGCTAGATGCAATCCACATAGTATTAAAGATTGTGACTTGCAGGCTAACTAAAACTTAGCATTGGACAACATCAGGATAGCATAAATCAAAGGGGTTAAGAACTTAATAATAGAGCTAGAAGAGCAGTTCCTATGGCATTTTATGGAAAATGATAATAAGTCTCGTGCTATCTGACAGTTGTATCAGACATAAGAGTAAGTACTACACTGTTGCTCAGAAAAATCCTGTACATGGATGTAGGCCTATTTTTCAGAATTTTAAAAAATTATTTCAGGAATTTGCCTCAAAACATTTAAATGTGCCAGTAAGAAAAATGCTAGGATCATGGCTTGTCCTTAGGTAATGTCTTCATATAATCAGTTTTTAAAACTTTTTCATTTAGATGTGCATAACAAAATTGGCAAGCCCCTTTACTCTCTTCGTCTTCAAATTCTTGGTATTTTGAGCAGCATGTGAAACCCATGCCATTAAATCTTCTGTTTTGACAATGCCAATAGCACCCTGGTAAGACAAGATAAAATTAATTGCTCATGCACATGCTTTCCCTGTCAAAAGGTTTCATTAAATTGATTATTAGCCCAAACCAGCATGACTCTCCTTGTTTTCTTCTGGGAACAATTTAAACATTTCTATAGAAAAAGTTTTTCAGAAATAAATGGCTGTTTTTTCATTGGTAAGAATGCAGAATTTAGTTTCTACAAGTGTTTTTGCCTTATTCAAACAAAATGATGGACAAAACTGAAAAGCTGAGACTTAAATATTTTTGAGCAAGTCCACTTAGTTCAAAATGACCCCTAAAATGTTGCATTTAGCATCTTACTTCCATTAAATTCTTTAATCCCTAATTTTGTCTGTTTTAAAACCAAATTATTTTTAGCGAGTTCTATCAGAAACTACTTTAAAAATAAAGAACTATATTTTCACTTCATATTCTATTAATTTCAGGATACAGAACAGTATTAATGTTGCTCAGTACAGCTGTTTGAGCCCGCCAGGAAAAGAATACATCATATGCAGAACAGAATTAGCAGCTGTAAGAATATCTGACCCTGCAGGGTGTTAATATGTGCTTAATTTCATTAAAAATTATACTAGAACTGCATTCCAGAGAGACTAATTAGTTTATTTCCTCTTGGACTCTGTAACTGAGTTCTCCTGGCCGTTAATCTCACTTGCATTGTCAAGTCAGAGTTATTCTGGTGCTGCAGAGCCAGCTCCATGGCAGGAAGGGCTGCAGGGTTGTTTCTGGGCACCTCAGGGCTCTGCTGGTTCAGCGGGTGGACACAAGCCCAGTCTGAAGCACAACTATGTGTAGGTGCAGGTTAACAAGTAGTGCTAAGGCAAGGGACAGGAGTGTTTTACTTCAGACTCTGCAGCGTTCCAGCCTAGCTGCATGTCTTCTGTCTCAGAGCCAGCCTGGGTCTGACCTGGCTTGGATCATGAGCAAGGCAAGCCTGGGCCTGGCTGATGGGTACTGTGCAGACAGGTACTAAGGCATTTACTGTCATATGTAGGGCAGGCAGACACTTTCATGCTGATTTCTGGAACCCTGATTTGTATGGCAAGCGTTTAAGCACAGCCCCTCTTCTAGATTGCTGTCTTCCTCTCTGGTTGCCATTTCAGAGCTGAATTGAGAGCATCTTGGGTTTGTTATCTCTCATGTCTATTATCAGAAGCTAACAATGGGTGTTTGCAATGACAGGCTTGTGCTTGTTTCCAAGCCTGGGCAATCTGAATACATCAGCCTCCCAGGTGCTTGTTTAGAAGTCCTAGGGAGCAGAAGGCCATTCCTTTTCCAGTGTCTTAAGCTAAGTAACTTGGATGTAACACAGGAACAGAGCAGAGTATGCTCTGCTCTTCTGTATGGACATGAGCTGGCTTAAGACTTTGTTCCTTGTTGCCTCCTAGCTGAGATGTAAGTCTGGTTGTATCTTAAATTAGACATCTTTAGGTATAAGTTTAGTCCAAATGTGAAACATGAATATATTCAATGTTTGTACTCCCAGCTGTGGTATGAAGTAAGATAGTAGAGATGCTGTGCTATTGAGGGCTGGGTGTTCCAGATGTTGATGGCTGTTTGTGTCAGTCGGTGGGTACCCCTTGCCTGGGAGGCAAGCACTGTGTGAGGACAATTTTCTAACTGGTCTTATTTACCAGGGCTGGAGTTACCAAGTTCTGGAAGCTTGCAAAGAGTCCCAAGGGTATGCCAGATTCTGTTCAAAACAGATTAGACTTTAAAACCAAACCCAGTCCTGGCATGAAGCCAGAACTGTGAAAATTTCAGTCTCTTTCCAGGGCACTTCTATCTTCCTTTATATTAAAGATGAGGACAGCTGCAGTCACTGTTATTTAACTCAGCATGCTGTGTTTTAATGAGCAACATATTCCAGTGCCATAATGAAAGAAGGCAATTAACAAGTGAAGGGTGTAATAGGGTGCAAGTAGAAAATCACTAGTAATTGTGAATAATAGTAGCTACAGAAAATTGTTCCCATTGATAAACACTGGGGTATTTAAAATGTTCTGTTCTGTGATTACTCAAATTTAGTAAAAAACATGTTGTGGGCCTCCTCATTTTATATGCCTGGTCTTCATGAAGTACCTGAAGTGTATATGAGGGAGGGGAAAAAAGCCAGTTTTTTTCTTTGTCATATCTGTCTGGAGGCTTGCAAATTTACGTCTTTTCAAAGCCTATTTAAGGGTCTTGTTTTCCTCATTCACTGTTTCAAATATTGAAGGTTCTACAATCAAATTACATCCTCAGTGAAATGTGTCTTAACTCAAAAATTAGTTTCTGGTTTTAAATGAGAATGCAAGTGCAATAACTAACTCTAAAATGAGTTGTCATATTTCTTAATAATAAGAATTTTTTTGAATGTTTTTGCTGTAGATTTCTGTACAGTTAGTAGTAGTTCAGGTCATCTGCTATGAAGTCATTAAGACATGAAATAAAAAGGAAACCAAAAGTGGATTCCCTTGAAAAAATACTTTTCATTAGTACAAGAGTTTTTTGTCATATATAATTTTCTCCATCTAGATAGATGGAAACAAACCATAAGAAAATGTGAACAAAAAGCTGAAAAAAAAAGATTACACCACCTGTTACCTACAGAGTGAGCTAATTCTTGTCCCAGTGAAATCCATGCTGTTCCTGTTAACTTTGTTGGACAAAGGCCTGGATCACTGAGTGTGTTTCTGGCTCTGTAGCCATTCCAATTCTTTAAAGCTGGTAAAACCAGCCTGTGAAGCAGGAAGATTTTTTGGTTTAGGAATATTTAAAACTAAGCCTCCTTATAAAGACTGGAGTGTAGAGAAGGATTCACCATCAAGAGAATGGCTTTGGAGGGCAAGAGAGGAACTATGATATCAAAGAGAAAGGAAAAAAAACCAGAGAACTTGTTTCTTTACTGTGTGTTCCAGGTGTTTTTCCAGGTAAGAGGCTGTGATATGAGTTTGTTGCCCTACAGAGTAATTAAGAAAGAGGTAAAGGAGGAGTGGAAAGTTGGATAAGACAGGGAGACAGATGCAAGAGGCTTGTGTAGACCAGAAAGTGAGAAGACTGCTTCTGTGATTGAAAAAACATGGTAGAGTCAACAGACAGATAAATTACAGTGAGCAAGCCAGCAAATTGGCAAGTGAATCAGCCAGCAGTTTCTGGAGGATACAAGCTGTCAGGCAAAACTAAACTGGCAGCAGAACACTGGCGCTAATTTAGAGGAAGTGATTAGAGGCTATAAAGCTGGCCTGCAGGACAACTTTTGTTTTAGGAAAAAGAATTTCTATATAGCCATTTCTGTCTGAAAAACCTTAGTTTATTGAAGGTTTCTTCATACAGAAATGATAATGTATCAGTGATCATTCCCTCAATTTGAATTTTTTTCCCTAATCCTAATAGTTTAGTTTCCTTTTTAAAATAAAGCTTAAAACTGTACACAATACTGGAGATTAGTGTGCCAGGTATTCTGGAAAGACATCGTGACTTTTTGTTTTTAATTTTTACTCCTTGTTCATTTCCTTTTAATTCCTAGCATTGTGCTTGGAGGGACTTTGGCAGTGTTTTATTGAGCACTAGGGTGTTTTCATAATTGCCCTAGTTTTTGTAAGTAACTTGCGGATCTCTTTCTTAAGTGGTAGCAGCTTTTGTCACTATTGTGTTCAGATCATGTAGATTGATTTTCTCTGTTTGGTTTCTGTGCAAGTTTTCACAAGGTAAGGTTGCAGTAAGAGGACTAAAATGTGCTAACAAAGAAAGCAGTAAGGAAAAAAAATAGTTTTATGAAATGCTTTCCAAGGCCTGTGGGGTTTTTTTAATGTAATTTCTAAATAAATTGTAATAGTACTCTTTTTTTCTTACCTCATTGACCATTAAAACTGTTTTGAAAGAATTTTCAGATTGTGATTAGTGATTCTAAAAACTGTGCCCCCTAAACCCAGAAAAATATGAAGAGTAGGTCATATTTTCACTAGGTGTGTACGCAAACTCCTTTAAGGTAGAACATCTTTTCCCAAATGTGGAGAGTTTGACAGATTGTGTGTTGAAGAGCACCACTGAAAAATGCCTATTTCAAAATTCTGTTTAATTCCTGGAGTTGACTTATTTAAGTGATACCGTGAGGGATACTTGTATTTCAGTGCCACCAAGGAGAAGTAAAATGAACTGGTAGGGTCCTTTCTGTAGCAGCCTATTAGGATTCTGCTTGGGCTTATAAAAGTTCATATTCACGGGATATACTTTGCAAATCTCACCTGGTGCACCAAGTTAATCGATAAAGAAAATATCTTCTGCCTTCCTTCTCATGCCTGTACATCATCATATACAGTGTTTCAGCTTTCCCTATTCAGAGAGGCTGTGGCATCTCCATCCTTGAAGTGTAGTAGATTCAACTTTTCAGACACAGCCAATGCTGCCATGGTCTAGTGCTGGGAGATGGACCTGCTCTGAGAGGGAGATTCTATTAGATGACCTCCAGCAGTCCTTTATGACATGTTTTTTGTGATTTGTTCTAGTGTGGCTTTAAATGGGGGCTGGGGAGCATGGGGAAGCCAGTATAGTTGAGATTGGTTAAAAGATAATAGAAGTCAGTGCTAAGCCTTAGGGGTTTAAGGTAGTCTCTTCTACTCTATTGATAACATCACAGACCTCTTTCAAGGCACCTTGAAACAGATTGTGAGCTGTCAGGCATGCAGACCTGACAGTGTTGGGGTCTGAAATAAGAAATGAAAATCTATCTTGGTCAAGCATAACAGGTTCTGCATATTATCCAACAGTATATTTTCATACTGGCTTCAGGCAACTTGCTTGTAGCCTGTGCCATCTTTCAGGTTGTTTGGGTTTTTTTCCTTGGTTTGCCCTCTCTTTTTGGGATTTAGAAGCTGGTAACTTCCTAAATTGGTAAATTATTATAATTGGTGTGTTGGTTTTGTATTACCCAATGGGCATTGAATTCTGCTGCAGTGAAAAACAGGGTCTAATATAAAGATACCTAAACTGGTTTTTGTTTAATAATACCCTGTTAGATGAGTTTATACTTGTCATGTGCTAAATTTTGTTGAATTTAATTATTTTTAACAAGATTTTTTTCCTTATAAGAGAGAGACATCTTTCATTTTAACTCCTCTAGTACAGTGGTTTTTTAGGGCTTGGTCCTTTGGAATACTCTCCTGCTGTTGTATTTGGTGTATACAGGTTCATCCTTTGATGACCAGAAATGTTAATCTGCACAATGTGCCATTTTAAGCAGTGTCTTGCTTTGTTCATTGTATTTTTATTTTGGTTATGCTTTTTTCAATCAATACCTAACACCTCTTTCTATTAATATTAATAATTAACCCCATTTCACACAAGGCAGACTTGAGCCACGTCTGGGAAAGCAGTGATTTTTAGATTTTCTGTTTCCATGCTAAAGTGCTCTACATTAGGTTCTAGTTGTGCATTTCTTGTGTTTTCAGGAAGAGCTCGGAACACATGCCAACTTCTGTGATCACAATATGCAAGACCAGGGAGCTGCTGGACTTTAATTTTAGGGCCTGATTTTGTTCTAAGCTCTTGTTTACTCAGTTTTCTGTGCGTAATGTTAACAACAGTGAAACTTGGGTACTCCTAGTGAAAGAATCTTGTTTGTTTAGAAGAGGTTTAGGTAGAGCATGCTGACCTGTGCAAAGGATTTACCCCCACAGTTTTTACCTCCTGTTTATTTCTTGTAAAAGTGAAAAAAGATACTAACTTTCTCCTTGTGTGCTCATTAGAGAAGACCAGTATTTATTTCAGAGCAGTTAATCTGAAGAAAAAATGCTTTAAAAATATTCAAGTACTTGCTGTGAAAGTTTATGCTCTGCCAGTGACATCAAAGGCAGGATAAAGCCTGCACAACCAGCTACAAATCTGTTTAACCTTGTTAGATGTTCTCCATTACCTAACATGCACAGAAGCCTGAATTTTGCTACAGATGTACTGATACTGGTCTTTATTGCATCAGCTGGTTACCTAAGGAACAGAGCCACTTTACAGTAAATATTAATCCTTTTGGGGCATGCAAGTAATAAATTTACCAGAAACCTTTATCTGACAAAGTAGTCATAGTCCTTGTAGGACTGTTCATGGACACCAAGGTAGGGATTGGAAAACTGTAAACAGTTCTAAAAAGGGGTTGGTAAATATTTCAAATCTCTCTGATGATGAAAAAAAGTGTTGAAGAGGCTGTTAAACTCTTAAGCTGTGTTTGCTACTCTTGCAAATAGACATTCTTGTTTGTTCTAAGTGACTTTTTGCAGTAAATGTTGAGTTCTAAACTTAGAAAAACAAGGTAAATGGAGGCAAAAATTCTGATTGTTTAATAATAATACAGAATGGAAATGTTATTTAATCACTAATTTCTTACTAATACAATTGTTAAATATTTGTCAAAAGATGCTGCATGACAGCTGTTTATTTTCCAAATCTTTTTCTAATCTGAAGAATTTAAATTAAGAAATACAGTTCAATTTTGCCCTTTTATTCTCGTTGTAGTTCAAAGGCTCCATATTGAGCTCTGTCATTCGTTTTGGTAAGATTGGATTGACCCGGCTTCTCTGACAATGAGTTGGTATTTTCTGGTATTGTTTCTGGATCCTCTGGATTCAAGATTACATTTTGTGGACATAGCTGAATGATGGATAGCTGTCACAATGAATGCTGGAAATGGCCATTTTTCTTAAGTGTTGTCGGGAATGAACGCTAAACAAGCACTTCTTTCTCATTGCAGGATGTGCAGAGTCTGTCTGTGTAGACAGGAAGGAATCAAGCTGACAGATTTTTATCATAGAGCAGTTCTGGGTTTGCATTAGTTCTTATGTGAGCTACACAGAGACCAATGATAGGAGAGTAAATTTGGGTTTTATCAGTCAACCAACAATCACGCATCAGTCTAAACAAAGTCAAGTGTGTGTATAGTAATGATGGATGGATTGTGGGATAGATGAGGGTTACTGTTGTTCTCCCATCTTGCAGTTATTGTTTCAGGTCTGAACTCATTTATTTTATTCTCTGTATTTGATTTCAGAAGAAATAATGCAGGTGACAGAGAGAAGGCACTACAAGTTATGCTTCAAGTCCTACAGACATGTGATCACCCTGCTCCAGACATGTTTTGCTTATGTGGGAGGATCTACAAGGATATGTTTCTTGATTCTGACTGTAAAGATACCAATAGTCGAGATCATTCCATTGAATGGTAACAGAAAAAAAAAAAAAAACAAAACCACAAAATAATCTGTTTAAAAACATTTTCAGGCTTTTTACTTCTGGATACGAAAAGCAGGGCTGTAATAATTAGAGGATTAGTTGTTCTACTTATCTCTGTTTTCAGGGTCCTGTTTGAATAAGTGTTTTGGTGAGCATCAGATCTTGGTATATGTATTCCCTTGCTTCTCTTTATAAACTCCTGTGGAAATTGAATGATGTACTTTATTGGGAGGGATGTTGATTAACCTATGTCTTTGTAGAGGAAATATATAATTAATGTGTCTCAAGGCCAAAATGGCATACAAGTGAGATCATGGACTTATGCTGGTCCTCTGTGCAAGGATGGTTTCCATGCTGGATCCCCAGGAAATGCAATGATCTACTGTACATAAAGAAAAACAGTGATAAACTATGTTATAAATTTTCTTAAGACGTTAAGGCATGCGTATGCATGTAGGCTGTCACTGACATACTATTCACTTAGGTATGTTTGTATAATCATATAAATTACTTCTGAGTACAATAATTTTAGCAATGTGGGTTTGCACTGTAATTGTGGAATATTCTTCCCCACCACCTCTCTTCCCCCCACCCCCATGCAACATGGATGGGTGATAGTGAACATGAAAGCTTCAGGTGGATCTCCTGATCCTGCACCAGCTAATGGCAGGCATTCAGCCTGTGTCAGCTGTGTCTCAGTTACCTTTAATGAATGTGAAGCTTTAAAACAAAGGGCTTGGGGCCATTGGTGCTAACTAGCCATATAATCCTTACAGTAAATCAATAGCTTAAAATACCTGCCAAAACTTTGCAGTATTACAGTTCTTCTAAACAATGAGATGCAAGTTCTTTACTCTTCTCTGCAGGTATCGCAAAGGATTTGAACTCCAGCCAACTCTATATTCAGGAATTAATCTTGCAGTTTTGCTGCTTGTTGCAGGACAGCAGTTTGAAAGCTCAATGGAACTGAGAAAAATAGGTAAATATCCACACATAGTGCCACAGACAAGTTTTCTGCCTCCCTCCCTTTGAAGAAAACAAAATACAGTGATGGGTTGCATAGACAGAAAGGTGGTTCAGGCCTTTTTGTGGTGGGTCCTGGATGGCAGTCTAAAGCACAGGGATCTTGAAGGCACATTTTCCTTCTGGCTGCCTTGGAGCAGCGTTCTGGTAACGTGGCTCATCTAAAGGGCCCCAGGGATGGTGGAACAACAAAGGACCAACTTCAGTACCATCTGTGAACTGCCTTTACTGCACCACAGAGATTATCCCATTGCAGAGCCAACAGAGCACAGGAAGAGACAGTATGGCCACGTTCTCCTGAGGAATGCCAGGAAAGGATCCAAAGGGTTTCTGTTGTCAGTGAGTTGAGAGATCCACAAGAAGTATTGCCTGGAAGGATCTACCAGGACAGTTGTTGTCTACCTAGAGTCAGTCACATCTTCCATGTATGTGCTAAGTAAAACACATCACTTTACCTTTACAAAGAAATCCCATAATAGAAACAGATACGCAGATCTTCCTAGGAAGATGATAGTTGAACTTTGTATTTGGAATCCGATCTTGTCTGAAACGCGTATTTGAGCCTTTACGAATGCAAAGGTGGCTTTAAATCATTCCCCTGACCCTGCTCTGGGGTGGACTTGTGTGAACCTCTAGCCATGGGTCTCTTGCAGTAAAGGCAAATGAGGACGCGGATTTGTGCACCTTACACTAAAATCAGGAGGCAGATAGCCCAGACAAGAATCAAAAGAGGTTTTTCAGCACTGTGTAGTTGGAGTTCTGACTTTCTGAACTCTACTGAGGATGCGATTTGCAGATCCTACCTCTATGTTGTGCAATGTTGTTTTCTGGGGAAAACTTGCTCCACTTTATTTTCATCAGCAATGCTTAATGAAGTCTTAAATTACTCTTTTACTGGTAGAATTATCAGTAAAAAAACCACAAAAACGTGTTTTACTGGTAGAAAACTGTGGTTTCTAATTGAAATTTTGCAGGTGTACGGTTAAACAGTTTATTGGGACGAAAAGGAAGCCTAGAAAAAATGAACAGTTACTGGGATGTGGGACAGTTCTTCAGTGTGAGCATGCTGGCTAATGATGTTGGTAAAGCAGTACAAGCAGCAGAGAAGCTTTTTAAGCTGAAACCTCCAGTGTGGTATGTGGTAGAAGGCCGTAACTCAAGTATTAAACTATGGGGAAATACACGAATTTAAAAAATCTTGCAGTCACATGGGTAACTTAACTGGATTTTTCCATCTTTAGATTGTTTGCAAGTCTGTTCCTATTGATTGTTTTATACTCTGTTCTTTTATTATGGGAAGGAAGGGGGGAGGTAAGAAATTAAGTTATCCAACATTGTCAGGTTTATAGCTCATTGAAGCATTTACTTTATAAGAAAGAATTTGGAAATTAGTAATGATTCCTTGTGAAGCAATTGTGAAACCATTGTTTACAGAGTTTAGCTAGTTGCTGCTTCTCTCCCCCACCATCTTCTAGCTCGTCATATCCTGTCTAATCCCCATGTAACTACTTGTGTAACTATACCCATTTGCAAAAAGCTATTGTTCATGAACATCCATATGAGCTTATGACTTAAGGCTTTGTCTAAACTTGCTATTCTTTCCAGAAATCTGTAAAAATCAACACTACCATTTCCATTATGGTAGCTTTTAAAACACATTTCATTTTGGATGTCTAAGTCAGTTAAGTGGTTTTAGGATCTGGTCAAATTTTGTTTTCTCTCTGTTAACTCACTAATTCAATACATTCTAGGTACTTGAAATCATTAGTTCAGAATCTGATGTTAATTCAGCGTTTCAAGAAACTCACCATAGAACATTCTCCTAAACAAGAAAGATTGACTTTCTGGCTAGATATAATTTTTGAGGCAACGAAAGAAACAACTAATGGACTGAGATTTCCAGTAAGATATTATGCCCAAACAAGTTTTGTATGTTTTATGTTTCTGGATAGGATATTACAAGAATTGGAAGACTCTAAACACAATACTTAAAAACTTAACTGCCTGTTATTTCATTGCATGAACCGAACCCCCGTACTCCCTTAATCTTTATGCTATAAAAAAAAATTAACCCACCACCCTAAAAGCATTCTAAGTAATCCTTGTAAGTCTCCTATAACAAAGTGATAATGCTATTCTGTTCCTAAGAACACAGACTTTTCCTGCCTTGTCTTTCCCTCCTGTCTCCTTTGAAAACTTTTTAGGCCTTACTTCAAAATTACCTTTTGTCTGTGTCAGAGCATCTGAAGATATTGTAGTATATTAGCTGCTGGTTTATCAAGGAAAAATGCTCTCTGTCTTCAGGTTTTGGTGATTGAACCAACTAAAGTCTACCAGCCTGCATATGTTTCAATCAACAGTGAAGCAGATGAGCGCTCACTCTCTTTGTGGCATGTCTCTCCCCCTGAAATGGTAAAACTGTCAGCAGATGTGTTAAATGTACTCGGATTCATTGTGCATAATGTAATTTTTTACATGTAGATTTTGGAGCACTTGACAATAATTTAGAATTTGCTGCATTTCTGTGAAGCCCAAGCCTCAGTATCTCTTTTGTGCAGATATGAAAGTTGATATTTTACAGAGAAAGTAAAAGGAGTGGCTAAGATTAGAACTCAGGTGGTTTTGATGTCATTCAGATTTAACTTATCTTGACCATGTCTCTTAGAAGTGCATGGCATGTTTGGTCTGCTCATAATATTTTTCATTAGAATTCTCTGATTTTTGTTAAGATTCAGCTCAAAGTTAGATTAAAAGTAAAGATAAAGCCCAGTATTGCGTTCAATGTTTTAGACATTTTAAACTTTTACAATTGTAATTTTAGAAACTAGAAAAAATGGCAGCCTGTGACAAATAGGTGACAAGAAATAAAATATTTGGTGGCTTGAATTATTGGATAAGGCATAGGGGATTAAGAAACTCACAGTTATGGACAGTGTTAGCTCTTAAAAGTGAGATATAATTTCAGTTTCACATTGAAAGACTTGAAATCTGCAATGTATTTTGCAACACTTTCTTAATATTAGAACAACATAGATGGAGAAAGGACTGAAAATGTAGAGAGGCAAAGTGTGGAAAAGAAGCATGTTGGAGCAGGACAAGACTACATAAGTACCTGGATCTATGTACAGTTTTTCCAGTACATTGTTCTACTTCACTGTTTTGAGTGAATGTTTCTGACACAACTTTGCTTTATGGAACAAATTTTTGATGCATATCTGACATTTCTAAATAAGATGGAGCTATTAGCTATAATTAGATTAATGGAGGGCTACAATCCTAGACACAGGCAGTCCTTCCTCTCTTTTGCCTCCAGTGTGTTCCCTGGGCCAAAGCTGTTGGCTCAAAACCTCTTAGGGAGATGGGTGAATTTGCCTTTCCCTTTGAGCCTAGAAAGGAGTAGGGCATAGTCTGCTCCATGTTTAATGTGAAACATAGATATATTGCATCGAAACATAATGTCGTGCTGCACAATTTATTCTTTTAATTTAATTTTACGTGAGGAAATGCAGCCTTTGCTTCCAGTCTGTGCCATTTATATTCATTTTTTCTCAAGTGAGTAAAATAGCAATGTATGTATAAGTTCTTCACCCATGTATCAATCTTATTTCAAAATATGGGGGAAGAAAGAAAGAAAAGGAGACATGTTGGAAAAGCTTTCTTTTGCTTACCATGCTGTGACTTTGTTTTTAATATTAAGTCAAGGTTAAACTGTGGTTGATTGTATCTCTTTGTTCTTTACAGAAACAGATTCATGAATGGAATTTTACAGCTTCTTCCATTAGGGGAATAAGGTTGGTATGTCAGTAAACAGTTCAGTGTCTTTTTCTGTATGTTTTATATTTCCCTTAAGTGGGAAATCTGGATTCTGCCTTAAATCTCTCTCTTTCAGTGGCCTGTTATAAAAGCTTGTTCTGTCTAACCTTCCTTGAAGTATCAGAAGAGTTTGCCTTTCCTTGCATGGACAGAGTTTTCCATTTCTCATAGGAACACTCAAATCTAAGAGGGGGTTTGGGTGTCTGTATTCTCTGGTAGACTTCCTTTTTTTCTGTTATTTTTGTATATTTGTATGTTTTGTAACTGATTTTTGTATATTTTTCTAAATGTTTCATTGAAGTCTTTGCCATCTCTACATTTAAAAACATGGAGGGCAGAAGGAAAGAAGAGCCCTTTAGCTGTTCTTGTTCCTTCCATAAGTGAAGGAAGTGTTTGTCTGTTTTCCTTTAGGAAAAGGAAACAATGCTATCTATTTTCTGTTTGGAATTCAGAAATGCTTCTGATATGGCTTTCTTTAAAAACCTGCTAACTAGAACTTGGATTATTAGAGAAATAATAATTGAGGCGTAAATGTAGTTTTTGCTAAGGACAGAAAAGAATTCTTAAGATGGAAGTACACTAATAGTGGAGTTTCTCAAGGACTAACCTTTAAATAGTTAAGACAGTTCCAGTTTGTGATGTTTATATTAATGAAAACACTAGTCACAAGTAAATGGGTCACAGTATTAGTACCAAAAAAGATCAAAATATTATATAGAAAGAATAGGATTGTTCTGAGAACTGAAAGGATAGAAAATATTCACATTTGGTGTTAACAATTGCAAAATGCATGACTACATTTAGAAGGTAGCTTATGTTTATTAAGTTGGGCTGCTTTGCTGCCAGAAGGGTGAGAGACAGAACACCAGGAAAGGAAAAAAAAAATGTAACCTATCTCCTCTCTGTCTGAATTATGCAGGCTGCAGCTAAGAACCAAAGGAATTATTAGTACAGGGAACACCTGGTGGGCTTTTGTCTTCTCTCTGAGCTCCTAAGTCATGACATTGGTGGATCTGGCCTTTCTAGGGACATAAATGACTGTTGTCTGGGACCACTTGTGTGACAGCATGAACTTAGGTGCTTGAAAAACTTTCTAATTCATCTACAAGCATAAATTCAGATGCCTAATGGGTTCTATAGTTCTCAAGGGAGAGGCTGTCTAGGCTTTGGTTTTAACTCAGAGTGCCTGAAGTTTTAGGCTCCAAGTTTGTCTTCCCTGAATTTGTATAATTTGCCTAAGCAAATAAGCTCAGAGAAGAAGTATTTCTCTGAATAATGTGAATGGTGGCTGAAAACCTAAAACTGTGGATTTGGACATAGATTCTACCATAACTCCAGTATTTTCTTCTAAAAAAAAAGCAGGTTTTGGTTTAAATGAATTTTACATGGTATTTTATTCTACTGCTCCAATGCAATGTGAATTACTGAAGTCTGTGGAACTGATTGAGCATAACTCAGCATAAAGTTTCTGTACCATATTAATTACCTTCAGTCAACACACTGCACAGAAATTAATCTTTGAGAAAGATACCTTTAATCAAAAGGAAGCAAGCAATTAATTTCATTTGCTTTGATTTTTAATCACTGCTGAGTGATTAAAAAAAGCTCAAAGAGGCAATCTTTTTTAAATTTATTGGAGATAGATGTTTGCTTTGTATGTGACAACTTAAAATTGCTATACTTTTGAAATTGTATTCGTTTAAAAAAAAATTGCCGTCTCAGTTAGCATGCACTCTACCAAAGCTCTTCAATTGTATTTATATTAACCAGTTCATCTTATATACACCATACATGACACTGTTTATAATGCAGTATTGTTACTCAGACACTGTCTTGTCTATCCTATATTTGCACTTGCTTTGTCTCTTAATTCTCATGTCAGATATGTGCTTGTCTGACTTGTTAGACTAGAAATTGCTATACTAAATGAAACTAAAGAATGGCATAGTGTATTTTCACATATTTCTAAAATAGTCTTCAGGCAAAATTTGGATTTTTTTAAACATTTTCCATGTAGCCCTTAATGATGCTTCAATGAGTTGGTCATGTAACGTGGCAACTTTACTACAGTCTACTGTCATGTATTTTAGCTAACTGGCTCAACAGAGGATAAGCAAAATAGAAGAGTGTGACTAAACAGTTCAGGCAAGAATCTAAGAAATTTTATTCACTTAAGGCACAAAAGTACCTTAACAAGCCTAAAAACCTGGCATTATG
This sequence comes from Eulacestoma nigropectus, assembly GCA_013397775.1. NCBI lineage: Eukaryota > Metazoa > Chordata > Aves > Passeriformes > Eulacestoma > Eulacestoma nigropectus. Next base: position 717,543 of record VZTE01003945.1, on the reverse strand, counting down.
TAGCAAAATACTGAAGTAGAAGTGTTTAGGATAAGAGATTAATTCCTAGATTTACTTTCATATTGATACTGTATTTTATGGCATTTCACTTTCAGGCTTCAGTGCATTTCGATGGGATATATATGACACTGGAAAGACACAATATGCAATAAATAATCCATTTTTCAGAATTATTGCTGCAATTTGGAGTATATATTGGTCATCCCAAAACTTGTTTATCAGTATTAAGGCCATAAAAAGTATAGACCGAGAAGGATCTGCTACATTGTTGGTATTTCCCAGTTCAGTTTTATTGTAGGAGCAATGGAATTATAAAAACCTGAAGTACTTTTCAGTCTTTAAAGAAAGGCTTTCTGGATAGCTAAATTAGTGTCAAAGCAATTCACTTTCCATTGAGGTGTCATCAAATACCAAGGAGTCTGATGGACTTCTGTAAAAGTGGAAGTGGAGGTGAACAACAAATCAACCTCAATACACTTCAGATAAACTAGTATTTTACCAAAGTAAGCAGTAGCTTATTTATCAAATTGGAGATAGGATTATAGAATAAATAAATAAACTGAAAACTCCTAGTTATAAGGAAAATATATGTAATTGCATACTGCTTCTCTGAATTAACTGTGAAAAAGATGTTTCTTAAGTGTTCATAATTAAAAAAAAAAAAAAACCTCCTCATTGCCATATTTCTTCTAATAGTTATATCTAAAATAGTATTTTCCTAATGTGAATTTTACAGCATTTCCAAGTTTGATGAACGATGTTGTTTTCTTTATGTCCATGACAACTATGATGACTTTCAAATCTACTTTTCTACAGAAAACCAATGTAGTAGGTGAGTTCAGTTTGTGTGAGTGTTGCATGCCTCATCTATATCCTAAATCAAATTGATTTAATAAAGATTGAAAATCAATAGTTTTGCTTGAGAAACAGATTATTTATTTCCTCACTTATTTTTTCTTGATGAAGAAGCAATGTAAACTCAGTGATGTTTAAGGTGATGAGAGCACCCATTATACTTCCTATTTGATTCTGCTTAGTTTATCTACAAATCATTGTCTGAAAAAGGCTTAACCACCTTAATCTAACTTACAACTATAATCATATTTTTCTTCATCTTGGCCATGTCATGTAAGGCACTACATTGTTTCAAGTTCCCTTATGTTCAGTTTGATTTAAGTAGGAGTATCTAAGTGTAACAAGAAATTCTAATTTTCATTGTGTCACAGATCCTTGTTACTGATTGTACCTGTAGTCAAATATTTTCTGATGATTTGTTGTCTCTTGAAAGTAAGCAGTCTAACTGAATTTTAGGCTTAGATCTTCACAGACCAAATTCGGCCTTATGACTGGTAGTTTGCAAATACGCCTTCTGAATGATGTGAGAGGGAGTTATTAATACACTTCGTTTTTGGAGTTGAGTGGTATATTCACTTTTTCTTGCAATAATTACTATCTATGTATTACATGAAATAAACTCAGGTTAAAGAAAATTACTAGCTTTGCAGATGCATTGCATAAAAGGTAGGAAACACTAAAATTAATGTTACCTTCTCAGCCTTAATTTGGCAGTGCAATTTGTGTGTCATGAAACATGGTCACGTTTTTCATGCCTTATTCAGTGCACTACAGGAGTCAGATCCAGAGATGTGTCTCTGTTATTTAATGAAAGAGATGTATGAAATGAAATTATTACTATTTTATAATGTTTTTTAATAAATGTTAACCATTTCTTATAGAATTTGAAAAAAAAAAAGAGTGGCTCAGGCAGGGAACTACAGAAAAAGAAGTTCTTGTACTTGAGTATATCCACCCCAGAGAACTAGAAATTAGTTAAAACTCTGTTGTTCTAACTATGTTACTACTTTTATACTTTGGGCTTTCTGAATGCCTGACAAGAAGCTACAACATCTGATTTTCTGAAATACTGAGTAATCACACTTGCATTGAAACATGTACTGAAAACATATTTGAGTTGGATCTACCAAGATTTTACTATGCAATTACAATAACATGTAACTATTGGGTTCTGCTACAGCAAATAAAATAATTTTATAAATAATGAGGCTTTTCAGTGTGTTTTTGATGTTCTTCATCATTTAAAATGAAATAAATATGGAGAAAGTCAGTAATGAAAGAAACCTGAACATGCTAGTCAGTTTATTAGCTTGAAAGCAAAGCCCAACTTGCAAAGGATCTGTTTAGTCTGCTTCCAAAAGGGTGTTCTTCTTTGATCTTGTGCTATTTATTTCTTTTTTAGATTCTGTGGTTTGGTGAAAGAAATTTTGTCTGATGCAGTTGGCAGTACTTTGGAACTAGAAGGAGAAATAGATGGAGACACATTGGAGGTATGTCAAGGATAAAAGATCTAAGAACTCTGAAACTTGTTCTTCATATTCCCTGCACTTTCATATCAGTATAGTAAGATAAATAGCATTTATACTCCTTAATTGTATATGAAATTTAAAGTCTTTCAAAATTATTTGTACATGAGATTTGCATTCATTTGAAAAAACACACATTTTTTATGAAGTTGGCCTGTTACTACTGTAAACTGTATAAATCCTTATTGAAGTGTGTTACTGTGTTTGTATTCTCTTGCAAACAATGTAGAGATGAGAATCGTCTGATATCAGCTGGCTCAAGTGGATAAAAAAGATAAAATATTAAAAAAAACCTAGGAGAAAAGCCATTTACAAAGGTACTTCAGTATTTCTAGCTGGTACCTAATACCATTACTACTCCAAGTAATTTCATTTGACAGGCTTCTGTCCCAGAGATATTGCAGGTATTTAGGATCAGGTTAATACACTGTGCTTTTTTCTTATCACTGTAACAGCCATGATAGGAATCCAGTTGCTGTAGGCTTTCTTTATAATTAGTACAGAGAGGAAAAAGGGAAAAACAACCAACTTGTAAAGGGTTATTGACATTTTATGTGGCCTCAGGTTGGGATAGGTGAATCCATGTCTTCGTAAGACAAAGTGACTCATAGCACGTGTCTGCATTTGTGGCATTAAATACATAGCCTGGATTTCTTCTTCTTCTTTTTATTTGTTTTGAAATATGAAAAGCCACCATAGAAAGTAGGTTATAAGTTTTATTTGTGGTCAAGCAAATTTAATCAATCTGATTAATGAGTATGAAAACCCTTCTGTGTATTGTTTGAGCTGGGCATCTTTCTGACTGTGTCTCATTCCAGCAATTATCTTAGGTTGACGATTCAGATCAGCTTTTCATGGTAGTGAGCCTTTTGTAGGACTTGAGGCTTCAGGGGAGGAAAAAGAAAACACAGAACTCTCTGCTGTACTGTTGAATGTAGTTGCATATAGTGGGAAAGATGCATTTTTGCATTGGAGTTTATTTGTTTGTTTGGCCACAGAATTCTTTCCTCAAGTGAAAAGGACAAACACGCACATCTGTTAAGCCCAGTTTAAAACATACATCTGTGGCCTTGACACAGCTTCAGGACTCTGCCTTGGTACAGACGGTACTATCCATAGCTGCAGATTTTTATATTACATAATTATGTACTCAGCTAATAGCAGGGCAGTCTCCACACAACACAGTCTGTTCAGCTGTATAAGTCTCTCAGAGGATATGAGCTCACCGTGGCTTGAGCCTTTTAAAAACTGAACTGAAAAAAATCATTTGACAATGCATAGCAGGAAACAATCCTGCATGAATAAATGACACATGGAGATGTGACTACAGAAATTAATTTTAAATCTTTAAGCTATATCATTCTACCTGTCTTGAAGTTTTCACAGTTGTCACCTTGTACTTACTGTCTTAGGTTAGGACACTAAAACAGAAATGAAAATTTCTGAAGGGGAGAGTTAATTAGTTTAGTATATAAGTGAACTAAGACACTTAATGCCTTCCTGCAGTTTGAGATCCTACATTTAAGAGGAGACCATGAGGAAAATGCAGCTTTGTATGGTCTTGATAGACTTGACTGGTGCAGAGAATGCAGTTCTTACTGCTAATAAAACAACTATTTATATTTGAGGAAGGGGAAGAAATAACTTCCTGCAAAGTCTAGGGGAAGAAAATCTGATTTCAGTCAGAATCCTCATCAGAATGTTGTCACAAAGGGTTGTATATTTTATGTACAAATGACAGTCTAGTTTTACAGCTAGGAAGTCTTTTGAAGGAGTGTGAATGTTGCAGTTCTTTCTGCCTTAGGGTATTCACTTCTGTATATTGATATGAAGAAGTTCCTGTCACTTTAAGAGTACCTGCTGTACCCCAAATAGGATATTCTAGAGAACACTCTGCCCTAGAGAAGGTTAAATATGAACACTTGTTTACTTGTACCTAATGGTTGGATTTCACAGCCAATGGTTCACTCATTCAGACTTCTGGCAACCAACAGTGGTTTATTCAATATTTGTAGCTGTGGGGACGAGAAGAAGCAAATATAAAGTGACATCAGGTATATACAAGTCTATTAAACTGTTTACTGACTAGCACTGAACTCTAAATCCCAACAATTTTCATGTATCATGGGACCCAGACTGGAGAACATAGGTTTCTCCATGGTAATTAAAGGGCTGGCTTAGGACCAGTGTGTTGCAGGTGGGGTTGCTGTCAATCCTATTCTGCAGTGTGAGTGCTGTCTTTTTTCTGCACAGTTTTATGTCATATGATAGTGTGAAAGCTGGATGTGCTCCTTCCAAGGAACCTGACAAGTTTTGCATATGGTGTTTTGGGTCAGTTATGCCTGTCGTGTAATGAGATTTTCTTGTGAGCCATGAAGTGCTGAAATGCGGTAAATGAAACTGTGCTAAAGCTGTGCTCGCTCCAGTTTAGTTCCACTGAGCAGAATATGCTGTTAGGATAAACGACAGACGGGTTTCCTTTAGCACATTCCATACAGCAGCATGAAACTTGCTGTCTTTGCCGAGGTGGAGAAGGGGAATGTCAGTGACACATGGACACTGCAGCAGCAGAGCTGCAATGTGAACTGGGAAGGCACTTCAAAGACACACCCCAAGGCTGCATTCTGTATCAGAGAGTGATACTGGACAACACAGAAAAAGCGGTCGTTGACAGAAAGTCAGTAGTTATGGCCATTGTAAAAAGTTTTGTTGTTTGTTTTTTTAATAGGGCAATCACATGAAGCCACAGAGAATACCCTGCAGTTTTCCCATATGGGACATCCTCCTGGATGTGGGAAGATACTAGGGGAGCTCTGTGTACTCCTGATAATATCTGAGACTATGAAACTGTCCAGTTCCTTTCATCCTTTGTCAGTTCCCTGGTTGGAATAACGGGTGTGCTGTTCAATACAGCTTCCATAAAAAATTTGGTTTTATATCGTGTCTGGGGTACACTTTCATTAAGCATCATTCACTTCTTTTAGAGTAGGAGAGCTCTGTCACAAGGTCACTATATGGGACAAGACCATGAGGTGGTATTAATTAGTGAAGCTTTACTGAAGTCAGTGCACCAGCATTGATTTATTCAGCTAGAAATGTGACCCAGCAGCAATGGAAACCACCACTTCATATATTTAGTAACTTTTTAACAAGATGAACATTTTTTTCCGCTTTTTGGAAAAAGCTCATAATGAAAGGGGAGTATGTCAGAAATTAATTTTGCTATGGCTAAGCTCAAATGAGAGTCTTGAGTCTTCATGCCTATCCACCGTAATGAGAATATTACTTTTATCTATTTATTAAACCATTGGTTTTGAAATTTTAGGTTATGTTCCATATATTTACATGTTCTGAAGGCTCTGTCAGCAGTTCTTAGAGGTGATACATGAATGGGTTCTTTTGACAGCACTGTTTCATTGAATTTGGTTTAGTGGTATGTTCCTTGTTTGGATGAATGCATTTTTCTCAAAGTTAGTTAAGGAAGATTGTATTACAAAGCAAGTAAGATGGAAATTTTACCAGCACCAGGCTGGTGGGTAACCTGCTGTCCTACAGCTGCACTGCAGTAACCCCTCTGTGCTGTACTGAACTGTGGTTAAGGGTTTCTGTAATGTCAAATGTTAGTGATCATTTCTGTGCTGCTTTGTTTATCTTTTCTGCTTGCAGTATGAATATGATTATGATGAGAATGGTGACAGGGTAGTTCTAGGGAAAGGTACTTATGGAATAGTTTATGCTGGAAGAGACCTTAGCAACCAGGTCCGAATAGCCATCAAAGAAATACCTGAGAGAGACAGCAGGTAAGACCTAGTTCATTGTTATATACGCACTGTTAACAAAACTTCAGTTGTTTTTTGAAAACTTGGCTCTTCTTAGCATGTGTTTCTGTGTGGTTAGTTTATAAAATCCCAATATACTGAAATTCAATTATTATTTCCTCCTAGTATTCAACGGTACCTTTTTGAGAATAAAGACTTTGTATTTTTGGGGTAAATATATGTTATATATCATAAATATTACAGTTTAATAATCTGTATGTATATCTTAAATTCTAGAAGAAGACAGATTTTTGGTTTTAGGTTGCAGTTGTATCTCATTTGTATTTTTTGGGGGGGAGGGTGAAAAGCATGAAAGGAGCTCTGGAGTCAAAGGCAGTGCTATGAATTGATACAGAAGACACACACACACATATAAATTCCTGGAAGGCATGTTTCTCCACCAGGGTTGCTCTGAGATCTACCTCTGTACTTTTCAGAATATGCAGTGAATCACGCTGCATTTTAAAGATCATGGACAAGATGTTTGCTGAGAATTGGATTGGCATCCCTAAAATCCATTCTGTTGTCAAACTAGGATTTAAGCATAGACTAGAACCTTTTCCTGAATGATGAAATAGTCCTTGTTGTTTGGTTGTTTTGTTGTTTTTTTTTTTTTTTTTAATAGGTATTCTCAACCTCTTCATGAAGAGATAGCATTGCACAAATATTTAAAGCATCGGAACATTGTCCAGTATCTTGGATCTGTTTCAGAAAATGGATACATTAAGATTTTTATGGAGCAGGTGCCAGGAGGTTTGTATCATGCTGAGTTTGGTCTGCCAAAGGAAAAGGATTTGGGACTGCAAACTTACTGAAAGTCACTAGATAAGCACTTAATGTGTTTGTGCACTCTTTTCTGTTGGGGTGTTAACTGTATAAGTCATATTTCTCATAGAGTAAATTTGAAAAGTATAGGTCCCAGTACCCTCTCCCCTTTCTGTAATAATTCTAAACCTAGAGAGAAGTCATTAAAAGTATTTGGTTTCAAATACTCACGTGTTACAAAATAGTGGAGTTAGAGCTGTATAGTCCATTGAGCTCAAGTGTCTGAATGATAACTGGAGCTTTCAGTATAAGTGTCTCTTTGAGCAGTTACACTGACAGAGCAACTAAGTACTGTTTTTTAACTGCTATATACAAAGCATGGCTATTTATTTCCTAGGTAGATTAGAGATAAAAGTGAGATGTGTCCCTTGCTCATAATTTCCAGTTTCACTCCTCCAGCATTCTCTGCTGGAGGAAGAGGATGTGAAATCCCAATGTAACCATTGTTTCTATCTCCCTTTTGCTATTTACTCTTCAATGTTAAGGATGTGTTAGAATGAGTGTTAAATTTTGCATGAATTTAATTTGCAAAGTAAAAACAGAAAGAAGACAAATGGAGGGGAAAGTTCAGGTTTTCTAAGAAAGGTCCAGGCACAAACATTCAAAGTGTAATTAAATATATCCAGGGCATTTAGGGATGTAGGGAAATTATTTAGTTTTTGAATCCTTGTGACCTTCTCACCTGAAAGCTGAGACACTTTGACCTGCATGATGCATGCAGATGTGATGAAATTATACCAACACGTCCACTTGTTTTCCCACACTTGTTAACAGTGTCAGCTGGTGTTATTTCCTGTTTGTATATGCACACTAAAGTGTGCTGTGATTAGTTGTTAATGGCAAGATGTTACTGAACCAATTTAGATGTTTTAAACTCTGTAGCCAGTCTTAAAAAGGAGCCAGCTGTTCAGATTATGCAAGAGTCTTTGAGGAAACTTCACTTTAGAAAGCCATTGGTGTGGACTAGAAGTTCCTTTAGCTCCTTTAGCTGAATTTTTCTGGCCTCAAGTAGACCTACTGTACTTAGTTTATTTTGTGCTGAATAAGTGAAACTGTTCTTTATTTTGCCTCATGATTTAAATATTTGTGTTATTTAAAGATTAGTTTTATTAGAATTGGGGATGTGTGGATGGCCTATCTCCTACTCTGAACATCCATGCAGAGGGTTTTGTCAAGAGCTTTCTTTCCTGTCTCTGAATATTGTCAGAAGTTAATACCATATTTGTCAAGAGAAGGCTCTTTCTGGTTTTGATTCTACCCTCCCTGGCTCAAGAAAATCAGCTTCTCTTTGCCCATACCTGTTGTTCATGAAGTGCAATGCACAACGTGCTACAGTGTTACCTTTAGTCCTTGTTTCATTAAGGGCTAAATGTGTGCTAGTCGTAGTCTCAGCAGTTGTTACTGCGAAGTGAGGGGGGTGGATCCAGCCCTGTTAGGAACATTTATTCTTGCCATGGAAGTAGAACCTCACCTGGCAGTAAGAAATAACCAGTCCAGAGCAGCAGCAAATTACTTGTTTTGAGTGTTCTAGCAAGAATTTGGTTTAATTATAGGTACTGCTTCTCTTTTACATGAGGATGTTGAGCAAAGGCTTCATCCAGAACTGTTTCATGTTAATTTGAGGATTTCACTATCTTGATACACTTTCTTCTTAAACTCCTGTAGGCAGCCTCTCAGCTCTCTTAAGATCTAAGTGGGGCCCAATGAAAGAACCTACAATTAAATTTTACACTAAGCAGATTCTGGAAGGCCTTAAGTATCTCCATGAGAACCAGATTGTACACAGAGATATAAAGGTAACTTTTCCTTCAGTGTGTCTCGTTTGATTTGCTTTTTATCTTATTTACTTCAGTTAGTTTTGCTCTAATCTGAAGTAGAATTTTTAATAGGATTTCATGGAAGCTGAAAACGAAAGCATGAACTAACTCCTTCTCCTGGTGCTCCTGGAATATTCCTTTGTAGAAAGGTGTATTACAAAGATAAGTGCAAACTTGAAGGAGTATTGAGATTGAGTATCTGTATTCATCTGTCTCCCCTCCCTGTTCGCTGCCTCCCTCCTTCCTTCCCTCTCTCCTCCTCCACTCTCACCTATTCTCCTCCTTCCCTCTCCTATGTAAACCACAGGGGGACAATGTTTTGGTGAACACCTACAGTGGTGTGGTTAAGATATCAGATTTTGGTACTTCCAAACGGCTGGCAGGAATCAATCCATGCACGGAAACATTTACAGGTAAGATTAATCTAGCAGAGTTTATAAGGGTTTTCATGACAGATTTAGCATTTGAGTCAAGAGGCTCTTTGGGTCAGTGGTGAAAACACTACTGGGTCTCTGTTTTCAGGAAAGAGTAAATGGGAGTGTGATCACCATAAACATAGGCTTGATAGCTTTCTTTACTTTTTTTTTTTAATGTAACTCTCTTCCATTTTACTTTTTTGGGGTAAAAGTTTTTCTTCTAAGTGTTCATTAAGTAGCAATTGATTTGTTGCAATTACATCTGGAAACACTTGAATACAGCAACTTCATTTTTTAACAACCTTGATATTAGTAACTTACACATGCACATTTTCTAGGTGTATGTTTAAAAGTGCAGAAAACCAAACTCAAACTTAGGAATACTTTCATTTTTGCGGTATTAATTATAAAACCCAACCAACTGGCTAACAACAGTAAAAAGAACAGTTTATATGAGAATTTTAGGCTGATGTGTTACAGAACAGCTTTCAATACAGCAATGTTGTAAAGAGTTGTAATATTCAGGGAAAACAAAAATTGCTGAGCAAAAGGGGAAACTCCACATTAAAAAATGAATATATGATCACATAGTTTCTCAATTCTGTGATCAGTGGATGAAGGTCACATGATGTTTTTGCTTGTTATATGGCCTTATGCAAAGGCTGATATCACAAGCCTCTTACGGACTTGCAGTTTAAGTAAATGGTACACAGACAAAGCCATCAGTCGTGTGTGGAAGACAGAAGATAACAACCTTCACTTAAGTGAAAATCAAGACTTCCCTTTACCTATCTGGTGGTGAGTCTGAAGTTCTTCCAGCTTTCTTACAAAGGAAATCATGAAAATAAAATTAAGGTTCTGAAGTAACTTACCTTTCTCAGTTATTTTTACTCATTATTAGCAAAGCTTGTGAATTGAAACTAGCCCCATATTACATCATAGCCTGAATACAGCATATGATGTCTGGATCAGGATCTCATGAGATCAACATCTCATCACATGCAGGCATTTTAAGCAAATCTATTTTCTTTAAAGCTATAAAGACTGTAGTTAGAATCAAATTAAGTTAAGTTAGGAGTTCTTTAAAGAGAAGAAAAAAAAAAAAATTTGTCCTGTTTGGAATCCCAAATGAAACATTAAAATGTTTTAAGAATGAAGATCTACAAGAAGAAATCTCTTCATTTTACAGATGTCACAACAGATAGATACATATATGGCAGTATGTCTGAACCGAGCTGGCTGAATGCTGCCTTCTGAAGCATTCCCTTAAGGAGGTTCACTATTTTTTTCCAAACACATTATTCAAGAAATAATTTTCTTATCAACCATCTTGCTTGCAACTGGATTGATAATTCTCAGATATGTACAGGTCTTTTCTCTCTGGAAAAGGGTATTTTCAGGTTTTGCCTGCAATGTTTGTCCTTGCCATTTTTGTTAGGCTGGTTCAATGCAATTACATTCCATGGAAAAGAGTTGCAGTACCACATGGTACTGTGATGTACTGTGCTGCTCATTTCTGCAGGATATTCAGTAAACTTTTAAGTATATAAAGGTATATTACCATAGGTAATAGTTAAGGTCATGGTGAAAGACACTTTTGTGGCTATTAAAAGTTGTAGTCCAAAATTTAATTTTGCCCAGGGAGCCACTGTTATGGCTGATTGCTGTTAGGGTTGGAGCAAGTACTAAGGGAAAATCATTCTCTTTGCCTGTATTTTGCATACTCCTTAGTGGCTTTTCTGCAACTGATTGTCATTGGAGATGATATATGGAGAAAAGGTATCTTAAGAAAAGTCACCATACTGTAATGAAAGGAGGTAGCTCTTTCCTTGTGCCCTTCTTTGTTCTCTTGCAAGTTTTCAGTCCTGTTTTACCTTTGAGATGTAATTTGCCATGTGAATAAATACTTAGGTTATCATTTTGGATTTAAAATCAGTAAGCCCATAGCTATACCCCAGAGGGCCTTAAAAGGTCTCTAGCAATTTGTTTTTATTCCATAACTCAGTACATAAACCCTAGATTTTAGGCATTATGTAATAAAATCTCATGGTTTGAAGAATCAGACTTCTGGTAGTTTAAACATTATGTCCCTCCATTCAAGACACACAGCCTGAGGGCAAAGCTGTGGCTTGAACTTTGATTCTGCAGCAGTCATATTCAATGAACATATGATACCCTTTTATCTTCACCATATGTCCATTACTTGATAGTTCACAGTTCTACCACAGTGTAGTTTTATTGCATTCTTTAGAAGAAAAAGAATTTAATTTAAAGATGTCACAACAGAGCTGGTAGAAATTCAGGTGGAGAAAGAACTGTAGTGTTCAAAACACTCTGAACATCTAGAGGTTTCCACTGGTGGTGTGGACTTCCTGTAAAGACTTCATTAGCTGTTAGTGAATGGTTCAATAATAGTGATACCAAATTGACCATCTTTTATTTAATTTTTTTACTGTACTGTTCTTTATCAGCATTACTACTAGTATTACACTCAGATTGTCTACAGACAGGATCTTATTTTGTTAATATTTATAGTTTTAGAAATTCTAACGGGTTGGTTTGTGGGGTTTGGTTTTTTTTAGCTAACCTTGGAATCAGAAATCCCAAGCACATCCAAGACATCCTGGAATTCTAGACAAATTATGATGGGCTCTCTTATTTATTGCCCTATATTTACAAAAATAGCTTTTTTTCAAACTAACTGTTCAAAATTCCCTATCACTAGTGTTCTCATTATTGGGGTAAAATATGAAAATTCTCATGAAGACTATCTGTCACTTCTCAGATTTTGTCATCTCTTACATGCAAAATCTTTAAAAGTTGGTGTCTGCAAAAATGGTTGATATAATTTTATTTTCTGAGGATGCTATTGGATTATGTGGTGAATATACTTTCAGCAGTTTGAAACCTTGTGTTAGGAAGGAGGGGCAAAAGCAGTTTATAAAAAAGATGTTAAAACATAAGTTTATGTCTAGTTTTCAGTGCTGATATGGGAAATTGAGTATTTTGGCTATACAGGTTGAATTTGACAATTTTTGGCTTGCTCAGTGTTGTGTTAATTCTCTTTAATAAGAAGACTATACACTTGACTGCTCTTTTTGTCCTGACCAGGAACCTTGCAGTACATGGCTCCAGAAATCATCGATAAAGGACCACGAGGATATGGTGCTCCAGCTGACATCTGGTCACTGGGCTGTACCATTATTGAGATGGCAACAGGCAAACCTCCATTTCATGAACTAGGGGAGCCTCAAGCTGCAATGTTTAAAGTAAATATAGCTTTTTTGCTTTAGAGTTGATGAATTTTCAAATAAGGCTTAATTTTATAATATTAATTGGTAGTAACATTGTGTTACATGAGTTGTTTTGCACAAAGCCACGGTCTGACCTGTGTATTTAACTCTCACTGGAAGAGCCTTCCCTTCTCTAAGCTGTATTGCTCTAGGGGATGTTCAGTTATTTTTGTGCTGGAAATAGGTCATGACTCAGAGCAGCAATCTGAAAAATGACTGAAGACTTATGAAAACTAATATTATCTGTCTTTTTTCATCTCCTTGGTTTATGATTTCCTTCTTGTAACCAGTCTCCCCAATAATGACGAACAAGTTATTTCTGTTCCTTGAAGTCATTTTTGTAAGCTTCCTTCCTAAAGGAAAACCTTTCAAAGACCCAGTCTCTGCAACATCGATACAGGAAGATGTGATGGAAAAGGGCAGGAGAATAGCTTTCCAGGATTTCCAGTATGTATTAAAGGAGTAAAATACTCTGTATTTTACATTCCAAGTCCTTGAAGTCAGACCTACCTCCTCAGTAAACTCGTCTCTGCTACTTTGTTTCTCTTAGTGTATCTTGTTTTCAAATGCACAGATTAACAGTTGAGAATCCTCCAGATCGTGTTAATAATAAAGTTTTTAAAAATTAACTTGTTCTAGCTCTGTAATTAACAAGAGTGTAACAGCTATGATGTGTCAAATAAGTAGACTGAAAATTTTTGGTTCTTCCACTAGCTCGCAGTAGACCTTTAGTAAAGCACTTAAGTTTTCACTTACGCTTCAGAATTCCCGTTGTGACAGTGGGGAAAATATCCCATCCGTAACCCAGCAAACTGCTTTAAATTACCAATGTTGTAATTTTTTCACGTATCTTGTTGAAAGCCACTGTGTGAGCATTAGTATCATCATGAATGGAACCATGGTGGCAAAATCAGATCTTTATCAATAGGTATAGAAATCTGGGCTGCAGTTCAGCATGACATGTAATGCCACACGTCATACTAGGCCTGTGAGTTGTCCCATGCACCACATCTAAAAGGCAAAGAAAGGGATGATTATGGGTTTTGATGCAGTTATTTCAGTGGTATAATATTGGTGCTGTCAGCTTGTGACAAACCTCAAAAGAAGCTGCCTGGGTGGCTGTGGTTTGGCTCACTAAAGCTTTCCTGAGGGGGCCCTGGAAAGAGACTTTTTTCCACATCACTGTAAATGTCAGATACAATTCTGTTGGCAGATGCCTTTTCATCTCATGTACCTGGCATGTAGTTGAACTGTTCAGTGAGTTACACATCTTGTTTTTCAGCACAGTTTATTGAATGCTCAGGAAGTGCGGGTTCAGTTTTGGGGGCTTGATGAGCTCTGTGCAGGTTCATGAGGTGAGCTCTGGCAGGATCGTGCTTGTCTTACCTACTGCTGAGAACCACTTCCAGGCTCTGCTCTGAAGTCTCAGGGTCGGCATTTTTTAAAGTACATTTTTGCCTTTTTTTTCTTCAAGGGTGTGGAAAAGTTTTTAGCATTCTTATTGCAGACTGTGTTAAGGTACTACAGGCAGGCATTTGGTGTTGTTTCCTGTTTCTTGGCTCTGCTGGGACCTGTTTGGAACTGCATCTTGCTAGGCACCATAGATTACAAACCGTGTTTTCTTTTTTTGTGTAATGAAAGTAAGAAAGCTGGAAGCTGGATTCGAAGCAGGCTGGCTGGGCAAGCATGTAGAAAGAAGCCTGGAAAACTTGGGATATCGAACTTTTATGATCCCCACCTCCACACATGAACGCTCTGTTGTGCATAGGGCAGGTGAGGAGAGCGAAGGTCTAAGTCTCCCTGTGCAGTCACTTTAGAAATTGCAAATGACCAAAGAGTTGGACCAAGTAGAGAAAAGGGGCTATAGTAAACCAAGAAGTGGATAGTTCCTGGCTGGGTATGCATTGTATGGTATTTATTTTATGAACATAGAATGTGTGCATCTGTGTCTGTGTGAAAAGAGCACAAACAAATGACATTCAGTGGAGACAAAGTACACCAATGTTGCCACAGAATTTGCAGGTGATTGTGACAAAACTTATTCCCCTGGAGCAACAAAGATTAAGATAAAATTAGAGACGCTTTCAGACATCCTGGTTCAGAATTTTCCTAGATTTTTGTTTAGTGCATAAGGGTGAAACCTGGCACAAGAGTGCTGCCAGTTTGTGACACTGAGTCTTGAATGTGCTTAGAGTCATGGTTTGGAAGGCCTTAAAGCCCTATTAGCATTTTTATTACTGCGCTGTCATTCAAACAGAAGCAGGACTGCTCAGCATTTTTTGCTTCAGCTTGCATTGAAGCTGAACCAGCATTGTGAGTGCCTAATGGTGCCAGAGTGTGTTAATGCAGCTCTGTAATGAGATTATTTGAAGGCAGCTGGCACTTGTTTAACTGCTGCACTACTGTCTCCCTTGTGGACACTATCTTTGTGCTTGTTCTCCAGGATGTGTTTTGTGTAAAGATGCTGAGACTACAAGCCATAATCTCTCCAGACATGTGCATACAGTGCACACAGGTTATACAGCTCTGGCTTCCAAACAGTTCTGCCAGATTGACATTAGAGAATAAGAAGGCAGTGAGGAGCTGGAAAAATCACTGGAGAGCAACCTGTAGAAGCACATTTTTCATTACTTAAAAGACAGTGTCTTAAAAGAGACTCTTAAGTAATGACTTAAAAGAGTCATTATTTAAATAATGGTTTAACAAGGATCTTCTTAAACCTTTGGACATCATGTGATTTTCAATTAAATAAGTGAAAGGCTAGGGAAGACATCTGGCCCGAGAGTGGGGGTGGTGACAAGGTCTGGCAAGGTCACTGTGTGTATTTATGCAAGGAAATTTGGCAGTGGCAGGAGCAGAACAGGTGCAGCCCCAGGCTGCCGGTGCTAGAGGAGGAAATTATTGCTGTTCTTGGGCACGAATGTGCTGGAGGAGGCAGCAGCTGAGAGACACAGTTCTGAGCAGGGGTGATGGGAAACCTGTGCAATAGTTGGAGGGATCTGTGTCTGGTAAGAGAAGGAGTATTTGAAGCACTTGGTGTCGATAATGCCCAGATCCCAAGATTGACTGAAAGCGGATGTTTAGATACACCCATACCTTGACATTTGTGTAATATCACATGGATATTCACACCATGTTTGCAATGAAATAAAACAGGATTAGAACCTTGTTGTCACTCCACTGCTTTATGTGGTACCTGGATCACTCCTTTTCCACAAGAGTCAGGAGAAGTGTGAGCGATCATATTGTAAGAGGTTTGGCCCTTGGTCTCCTTGCAGTTGTTTCATAAAAATAATTAGTAGTTGTGTTTTACTTGCAGGTTGGGATGTTTAAGATTCATCCTGAAATTCCAGAATCAGTGTCTGCTGAAACAAAGGCCTTTATTTTGCTCTGTTTTGAACCTGATCCTAGTAAACGTGTTACAGCATCTGATTTGCTCAGAGATTCTTTCCTGAAGCAAGTGAACAAGGGCAAGAAAGGCAAAATTGCATTCAAGCCTTCAGGTAAGGAATTATCAGCCAAATCCAAGTCAACATCATCATTAAGTGTTATTAAAAAGATTGGAGTCATTAAGCACTTTCTTTTACAATGGACATTTCTTCTGCCAGGAAAACAGCAGGAACTCGGTTATTGAAAATGTCTGTGATTTGTAATTACACCTTTTTAAATTTAATAATTCCCAGAAAATAGAGTGTCTTGCTTATTTTGTATTTTGCTTGCTGAAACCTCCCAAGGCCATTTTTCCTCTCCCCAGAAATAAGTGCTTCATTTGTAGTGAATTAAACTTAGAAAAGTGACATTGGACAAAGACTTTGCAAAGCAGTTCTGCATTTTAGATTCACAATTATATACACCTCAGAGGTTTCATAGAGCAGGTGTTTGACACCTGAAAATGTGGGTCTATTAGGTGTTTGGGTCAGCATTTTCAAACTTGAGACTTAACATGGAAGTTTGGCGCAAAGGTGCTGAAGTTCCTGTCTAGTGGGTTGTTTTGTTTTATCTGTATAGCATATTTCTTCTTCCCTCCCCCTCAAATATATCAGCCACTTGCTCAGTGATAAGATAATGAACCTTAATATAGACCTGCCAAATAAATCACATGAAGGAACTGTCTGTTTCAAAACAGGGAAAGCCAGTGGTCTTTCTGCTTCTTTCCCCTGTCTGCACGCGCACACACACACTCCCAATGCAAATTGAAGTGCTTCCTATTTGAGCTTTTCCCCTCTCAACAACTAACTTTTAAAAGAATAGAATTCTAAAGCGAAAAAGTAGCAAGGAATTTATGCCATCTAGCTGAATTGGTTTTATCAAGGAAATGGATGTCACCCATTGTCCTGAGGGGCACTGAGAACTGAACTCCAGTCCCTGCAGTGACACTGGGATAACAGGAGAGCTCCTACTGCTCAGCCCGGGCAGTGGCATTCAGGAGCTGTTGGCATGCTGTAGTCTTCTGCCCCACAGCAATCGTCTTCTCTTGTGGGCTTTCAGCTCTTTCTTGAGCATGTCTTCCTGGAAAAATTGCATGGCATCAGAAAGTGTGGAGCTTGCCTTCTTAGCAGCCTCGGGAGCAACAGGCTTTTTGTCAAACATCAGGGGAGGTGCACCCCCTCCCTCCTCCTGCCTTCCTCCTTCTCTTCTCCTGCTCACTGATGAGGTTATGGAGCTCCTTCAGGTGGCCCAAGGATCTCTGGTGCTGCAGGGAGTGAGCTCAGTGCTCGCCGTGGACACGAGCAAAGTGGGCAAATGCTGTGAGAACTGTGCTTTGGGTGAGGAGAGAGAAAGGCACCTGACTGCAGCTGGGTGTGTGCTTCTCCATGCCAGAGCTGGGGAGAGCTGCGCTGGCTGTGCAGCCATCTCCAGGGGGAGTTCGGTGGCCCAAGGCAGGTCCTGGCCCAGCAGTTCATCATCTTCCTCTATTGTTTCCCTCACCTCAAATTTCTTCAGCTTTGTCCCCATCTTTCCATCCCTATCCCTTTTTTCTTACCAGTAATTAAGGCAGCCCAGAACAAATCTCAGCCCTTACTCTTGGGGCAGCAGCTCTCAATTTTCTGTCCTACTGAGATGCCTTGCACCAGGTTTCACAAGGTGACATATATTGTTGCATTTCTGTGACTGTTTAACCTCAGCCATTTGGACATCAGTCATGTGCCATGGAGTGTCAAAGCTTTCTGAACAACTTCTAGCTTGCTTCCTCCCTCACCTCCAAGAATTTGTAGTGACAAGCATCAAAAACTTTTGTCATATTTTAGCTCCAGGGGTATGTTCACCCTGGGTTGAGAGAACTTCTTTACCTTTCCTGCCACACAGCTGCAAACTGGCAATCAGGATTACAGCAAAGTCTCAACATCTGGGGTTTTTTAAAATTTTTAGAATTTTTATCTTAGTTTCAGGATGAATTGGAAAGGGACAAGAGATTTCCTTCAGGCCAGTGCTGAGAGGGAGAGTCCTTGCTGAGGGCAGGGGCACATGGGAGTGAGGCAGATATCTCAGATGTGGAGAGGGCAATTTGATGCCCATTAACACAGAGGTGAGGAGGGCAGGTAGTGGAGTGCTCCCTGCTTAGAGAGATGGCTGTGGTGGAGCAGCAGATGAACCTCTTGGTTGGATTCAGGCTCTTTAAACTGCTCATATCCATTTGAGCCACTTTGTGGGACTGGCACCAAGGGGGATTGTGTGTACGTGTGAGATGGTAACAAAATGGCATTTCCTGTGAGTATCGCTGCTGTCTTTGGGTTTAGCAGTTAACTTGTTAAAACCTTTTATTGCTAATGCATGCAATGATTTTGAGTTGTGTTACTGCTTTTTATCAACAAGGTTACTTCTTCAGCCATTTTGCAAAATGAGGTCTTGATATCAGTGGAGATGATCACAGCTGTTCAAAGCATGTTGCCCTTTTCAGCCTAGTTCTGTCACACATTTTACCATGTCTGTTCCTAGATTGTAATCGTAACACATCCCTCCCACTGCCAATCCATGGGGAACAAGCTGGCAGTAGCAGCAGTGAGCATGGCTCTGTTTCACCAGACTCTGATGTACAGCATGAAATATTTTTCGAAAGGCCAAAGAGATCCATTTCAGAGATTCAGACAAAGCATCCCATTTCTCATTTACTAAGGTAAAATATTTGCTTCTCACTTGACACCCTTGCGAGATTATGTGGATTTAATTCACATTTTATTTTGTCTGAGGGCAATTTTTTCACATAATGGTTAGGTAAGCAGGTGTGTTAATCAGTGAGTTGCATAGACAGGTTGCCAGTTAATGTAAATATTGTCTATATTTAATAATGAACAATGATTCCTCTCCTTTAAAGTTTCCATGTACTTACATACTGTTCTTCCTCCAGGGAGTAAATGTCAGTGGTCTTATTGATTGAGTGGATATGGATTTAGGAGTTAAGTGAGGAGCTGACCCTTCCATGTACTCATGACAAAATGGGGGAAAGGGGAAGCAGAAATACAGTTCTGCTTCTCCCAAAGTACAAACAATACTTTCAAATGAGTATGTTACAGTATGGATCCAGAAAAAAATAAGTAGTTTCAGCTTTCCTCCCCAAATCTGACATTAATGCCAGCTTCTTAGCAGGGGGAAATCAGCCGTGTGGGTTTTGAGCCAGCAGAGGATCTGAGCTGCTGTAGTTTGAACTGAGTTTTTAACCCCAGAAGTGTCCTTGCTCCCTTCTGGCAGTACTGGTGCCTTGCTAATGCTGAGGTCTCTCTTGTGCCTGTGCTGGGTGGCTGCCACAGCGTCCCTGATGAGGGCTCAGCCTCGGAGGACAGGAGCGCCTCGCCTTCTGTGGAGGATAAGGATTGTGGGCTGTTCCTGCTGCGCAAGGACAGCGAACGCCGAGCAATCCTGTACAAAATCCTTAAGGAAGAACAGGATAAAGTTGCTTCCAATTTGCAGGAGTGTGTTGCACAGGTAATTTCACTTCAGCTTGCCTTTTCCTGTGTCAAATGGAAAATAATGAGCCAAGTAGTATTATTTCTTTTCTGAAAATGAATAAATGAAGGTCCTTGGATGGTTCCTTCTGAGTATCTTTTATCTCTGAGACATGTAACTGTATGAGCTGTTGGCTATTGTGTGAATGGGTAGCAAACACCACCTTTTGCTGCTAATGGGCTCTTGGTTTTATATGAGGGAGAGGTTTGGGCATTTGATGTGGGATTGTGGGGGGCTGAGGTTGGTGGGTTGGGTGGGTTTGATGTTGTCTTTTCTTTTGGCTCTTAAGGAGATGGAGCTAGAACACCACGTAGTAATAGGTATGTTCTGCTTTAAAGGTAGAGAACTGATTAACAATTTTTATTAAAACATTTGTTAACTGGGTGCCAGGATCACAGTACGTGAATCTTAAGGTAGATTTTCTGAAGAGGGGAAGGTTGGGTGGGAAGGTTTAGGCGCTGTAAAGAGGAGCAAGAAAAAATCATAGATTGGTCAATGCACAGCCAAACATTGCCACACACCTGTAACAGCCTTTTCTCCTTAATGTCTGCTTCTGATGTGCCTCTCCCATCATTTATTCATACTAAAGCTGTGGTTTTTCACCTGGACTGCACTCCCATAAAGGGGAGCCTGCTGACTCTTGGTGTGATGTCCCCAGCCAGCTGTTGACACTTGAGGCTTGGCTGTCAGGTCCTGCTGCTCTGTGGTCAGCTCTGCACAGCCCAGGGTTTGCTGCTCCCCCTGCTCCCTCCCCGGGCAAACTGCACCACAGGGGCTCCTGTAGGGCTCTACAGACCACAAACTCAGGCTGGGGAAGCAACTGGGGTTAATTTCTGCTCTGAGCTTAAACTGCAAAACAGCTGACAGCCTTACAAACAATTAAAATTCAGAGTCAGAAATAATCAGGACTCCAAATATTTTCTGCAATGAAGGATTATTTAGTAGCAGCAAGTCCTGGTTCAGTCTCCAGCTGTTCTGTAGCACTGCTGTAATCATCTCTTTTCCATAATTTATGTAATACTCCCTTTACCTTTTAATTAAACAGGTTGTTCTTACAGACACTTGAATGGCTTTAACTGTGGGGGTTATGGACTGCAAATCATAGAATGAACACTGGTGAATCACTGTGTCATTTTAGACCTTTTTCTGACTTGGGATAAATGCATATATAAACATACTTTTTTTTCTAAGGAAATCAAATATCTGCATGATTAGGTATAAGTCCAGATTCAGCTTACTGAAAAGATAGCATCTAAAAAAATTGGGTCTCTTAGTGACTCATTTTGCTATTTTTATGGAGGAGAGCTGCCCTCCGCAGTGCATTGCAGGAATGTGTAGCTATAATCTGGAACCTCTTCCCTTTGTGACAGCCACAGTAGCAGTAGACTTACGGGGGTTTTTTGAAAATAGGAATTACTCTTTAAATCTTCTTTTGTTTTAGGAAAAGATAAAAACTAGAGACTTAACAGAAACAAAAGTTCTGTGATTCTGTGCATCAATGTGAAATAAACATAAGCAAAGCTATGTAACCCTAAGAATATTAATGCAACTAAATAGATGTTTAATGACTCTGGGATTCATTTGATATACATTCATTATCTTTTCTCCAGAGCTCTGAAGAACTGCAACTTTCAGTGGACCACATCAAGCAGATTATTGGGATTTTAAGGGACTTCATACACTCTCCTGAGCAGAGGGTGATGGCTTCCACTATATCCAAGTTGAAAATGGATTTGGACTTTGACAGCACTTCCATCAATCAGATTCATCTGGTGCTGTTTGGATTCCAGGATGCAGTGAGTTCCTCTCCTGGTGCAGGGGCAGAGGAGTTCTTCGAAGCATCACAGAATGGTTTAGGTTGGAAGAGACTTTAAAGATCATCTATTTCCAACCTCCCTGCCATGGGCAGGGACACCTCCACTGCATCAGGTTGCTCCTGGACAAAGCTCACCCCGGGGATTCACAGCTTCCCCACTGTTCCTCATTCCTCTCCCTCCTTGTACTGTTAGAAAGGTTTGAATGTCACAGTCTGGTTTGAAATGGTTTGAAAGCTGCAGCCTAAAACTGTCAAATCTGTTGTTTAGACTTTGAAAGGTGGGAGGGTTTTAGTGCTGCATGCAGTTTTTACCTTATAAAGCTTACTATGACTATTGGAAAACAAGATTCTCCTTCCTAAAGTGTGAGCAAACGGTGTTTGCTGCTACTTTACAGGTGAACAAAGTATTAAGAAATCACTTAATAAGACCCCATTGGATGTTTGCAATGGATAACATCATCCGCCGTGCAGTCCAAGCAGCAATCACTATTCTTATTCCAGGTAAATCAAAGCAGCTGAAAAGAATCCTTTTTTAAAAAAAAGATTTTTCTCCTATCAAAGAGTTGTAGCAAACGGAACAGTTCAGATGTTTTATCTGTCAGCATGCCATTAACTGCACCCCATGTGCCACTCATCAAAGGCATGGGGTCAGAGTGTTGCAGCGAAAGAAGTGTTGATCTTGAGGATTAATGCTGTACTTGCAGTACAAAAGCACATAATGAGGAGATAACCAGTGGTTCTGCACCCCCAGTGCGGTCCTACCATGACAAAAAAAGGCAAATTAAATTCAGTCCAAGCTGGAGATTTTCTAGTAAGAAAGAAAATTAATCTGTACATATTAATGAGATCCAGGGTGGGTAACACTGCACAGCTCTGGTTATGTGTTCTGAAAAATTATTAATGAGCTGTGGAACAGATGTGTAGAAGGGAGCACATTAATATGAGGAATTATTCTGGCCCACAGATGGACAATAGAGAAAACCACCAGGAGGAGGAAGATAAATATCTAAGAACTGTCTAAGAATGAGTTAAGTTGGAAATACGCAAGTAGTTCTGTAACTCTTTAAAATGCTGAGCACCCCTTCCAGTATAGGAATGTTCTGAGAGACTTAGTGACAATGAGCCCTTTCAGTCCAAAGTTGCCACAGCTTTTAAAGCCAGATCGGCCAATTTTTTTAGTACTTTGTATGAGAGAAATGGCAACTATTCTTTGGTAATAAGGGTGGCCACCTGCAGCAAGTTCTGAGAATTGGGACTAGAAATACTCCCTGGAGAAGAGGAATGCTTTGTACACTCTTTGGCCCAGGGCATTAGGGAAAAACACTTTTTTTTTTTTTTTACTATTTAGGGAAAACGCAAGATTTCAGAAGTTTCTCAACATATTTTATTAACTGTCTTACTGCTCATCTCATGATATTTGTCCCTGCTACAGCTGTGACCTACAGCTCTACCTCTGCTGGTGCACTGCTCATTCTACAACCAATGCCAGAGAATCTGTGCTCCAGCTCACACAAGGCATCACTACCCCACTGCTCAATGCTGCAATAAACCACATTATGCAAACAGCCTCCTCCACCCATAGTAATGGAGAACAAACTGCATGACCTCTGAAGACAGAATTATCAAAAAAATCTTGTTCTTCCCCCCCTTTCCTTTTACCAGAGCTTCACACTCACTTTGAGCCAGCATCAGAAACTGAAGGTGGGGACAAGGACACTGATGAAGTGGAGGAGAGTTTCCAACCCTCGGAACAAAACGGGGCTGAGGATGCTGCCATCACATCGGGGGTCAGCACCCTCAGTTCTGTGGTGTCACACAAGGCTCAGCAGCAGCTCAGCCAGGAGCTGGGCAGACTTAAACACAACAGCTTAAGGTAACCCTCCTGTAAAGACTCTGGATCTGTGTTCAGGCAGTCTTTGGAAAGCTCTCAGACCTTGCTTTCTACACTGATGGGTACATACTTAACCGTAGTACTGCTCACCTATTGCCTTGTAATGAAGCCTTCCGGGAACACAAATGGATATGGAACACACTGGCAGAGTACAGTCTGGCAACTGAACATCCTTCAGTACAGCTTTTGTTCCTTGTGTAATTAATCTTTTAATTGCAGAATGTCACACTGGATTTCTACTGTAAAGTAATTAGGTTTGTGCAACTGTGCCAGTTTCCTTCCTACTCCTTGGATGCCTCCTGACTCAGTGTCAGTGCCTCAAAGCTGTTCCTGCAAGGAGAGGCCAGAGCTGCTCTGTCCTGGCTCACAGGACAGGCTGTCCACTAATGAGCACCAGCAGAGCTCAGCAGAGCCCTGCCATGTTTTTCATAGGTTACACGTGTAGGCTGCTGCTAGGATGTTAACAGCTGAAGTTCCCATTCTTCTTTATGGATGTGATGTAAATCCGCGATCAGAAAGTCCCTGGTAGAACATCAGTGTTACATTGTTCAGTAATAAATTACAGTATAAAGGCAGCAACTCTGCCCAGGGAGGCTGCAGAACAGTAGGAACAGAATTTATGAGCTATTTACTAAATTCTGCAGTTGAAAGCCTTCAAGTGGCACCCCTGAGTCTCAGACAACCAAAATGAAATCGCTAAGCCATTAGAGATGTTACTTATGACAGTACCTCACAAATGCCTCTGTCCGATGGTATACATTAAAAATATTTTTTTCAGTTAGATTTATTCTCAGTGTGGTTGTTTTTGATCTCTCTTATATGCTACAAGGCTTTTGGAAAACCTCATTCAGAAGGAGAAAGAGTATCAGACCCTCTTACAACAATCTCTGGAGCAGAAGACTCAGGAATTACAGTTGCTTCAATTAAAACTTAAACCCAAAGGTATGAGGAGATACTGCAGAATTAAAATACTGCAGTTACACAAGAATATATGAGATCATGTATTTGTTAAAAGGATAGCTTAAGCTTCAATTACCTGAAAACAACCCCTTTTGCCATAGTTTTGAGGAATATTAACCTTTGTTTTCTGTTAAAGATTCCCAGAGGTCTACAGCAACTTTTAGAGAGAAGGCAGACCCTGAGCTCATGAACTGGTTGAAACAACAAGGAGCAGATTTGGATACCATTAGGAGGGTAAAAAAACCCTACATTTAAAAAACCCCATCATTTTAGTCATAATTAGCAGTTTGGTTTCAAAGAAGGAATATTTATTTATGCATAAATTTGCCTTTTAGTTTGCTGAAGAAGATTATACACTAAGTGCTGTCCTTAATGATATCACCAAAGATGACTTGTGGTATCTTCAGCTGCGGTAAGAAACTACTTTGAAGTTCATTGTTAAGAGCTTAATTAACATATTTTGTTAAAAACCTTTTAAAATTTGGTTATTCAAATAGGTCAGTGATAGTTCAGAGGCAACTGCTGTCAGTTTAATCTCAGATTTTCTGATAAAGGTTTTTCACATCTTAACTGATATAACTACACCAAGGATGTTTCGAGTCTGTTTTGGTATTTATCAAGGTTGGGACCTATTTCTGCACCCTTCACAATGCTGTAATAACAAGGAAAATGGGCATAAAAAATTTATTTTTCCTACCCATTGATTCAAGTCCTTTTATCATCATTCTGTTAAGCCCTGTCTGACCTGGAAGAAGTTTTAGCTATAACCATAAAACAGTGTAGTTTGCTCTGTACTGTCATAACTGGTCTATCCTTGGGATTTCTAGGTTTTGCTCACTTCAAGGCAATGGAGATGAGGGAGTTTTCCCTAACTGCTCTCCATTTCCCTTCATGCAGGGGTGGTTTTCGCTGCAGAATCTGGAATGCAATCTTAAACCACCGACGAGCATCTGGCAAGACTCCAGCACAGGTCAATGCTTTGGAAGAACATGGAATGGGAATAAGCAAATGAAATACATTCCCAGCACTTAAATTATTAGATGTATATATTGACATGTACAGTGGCCTTGCAGGTTTTGCACAGTTATGTAACTTGTTTGACCATCAGTGTAATACACAGTGAATAGTAACAGCTTTTAAGTCAGTGTCAATACATTTAAGTTACCTATGACAAGACTAATGCACACAATACCTGTCAATGTAATACAAAACATTAGCTGAGAAAAAACCCACCTGAATTGGCTTCGGCATTGTGAAAACTGTGAACTTAAAATGTGTTACAGTTCTGCTGGCTGCTGGTTTGGGCAGGGAGGAGATATGCTAGAGCATGTCACCTCGTAGATGGATTTATACAGCTTTTTGTATTAAAGCTACTCTCACTGAACTACTGAGAAAAGCCTGGTGTGATGTTTTCAATTAATGACTTCTTTGCAGCAAAACCAGAGCCCATAAATGGCATTTTTGGTGGGTTTTCTGGGAAAGAGTTCACGAAAAAACAAAGCAAACAAATCCTTAGATAAAGGTTGGTAAAGTTTACTTTTTATTTTTCTTTTTACACTGTACATAACACATACAGCAATCTAAAGAAAGTCAGTAAAGCAAATATATAGCACTTTAAATAAACCACTTTCTCTTGACTTAGCTTCTTCTGAAACAACATTCAGCATGTTTAAGAAATTCTATACTCAGATGGATTTCCTTACACATTTCCTCTTTTGAGAGAGCTTTTAAATAAGCTTAAGAGTTATTATAGTTCCTGAAAATGGATTCACTTATTCTTATGAATAAGTTACACCAATAAAAAGGCCTTTAGCTGACAGACTTGTACTTTATCCACTGGTTTGGGCCACGCACTTCAAAGGGTGGCTCATTGAAGTAGATGTGGTGACCCAGTTCTTCCAGTGGAGGCTCTGGGTCAGTGGTAGCAAACTGAGCAGCTTCCTCGATCTCCTTCCTTACTGCCACATCAATTTCCTAAACCAGAAATGGATGGTTACTAGAAGACAGCTCAGAAAAACCATCATAATTTTGAATTTAAATGCTATGATTAGGTATCAGTCAGAATTAGTTACCAACTGACTAGAAATATAAAATTAAAAACCTATAAAAACTCCTTCCCTACTACACTGCAGCATTTTGGGTAGTAGCAGGACTTTACTGACAGAGGAACATGACCCCAGTGAGTCTTTATATTTTCTGTTCTGGTTATATGAAATACTGTGTCAGTGCCATTATTTTTTATTTTTTAAGCAGTTGACTCATAACAGCATTTGCTTAGAGGGTTCCTTACTCCTTCACTAGGATTCTTCACTATTGGTAACTTCCCTTTCAAAGATTCACCCCCTTCCTGGGGAGTTAAGAAACCCCAGGTAATCTTGACTTCTACCTGTTAGCAAATGACACCTCCAGTCTTAGCACCCAAAAGCAAAAGGCCTTTCCAGCAGAACACAACTTCAGCAGTTGGACTGCAACAAAACTTCACCTATAAAAGTGATGTTAAAGCAACCCTTTAAAGAACTTTAAAGCAACAGCACTGCATGCTGCCCTGTGATGTGCTTTCTGGAGAGCATCAGTTTGTGACTGCTCAAGAGCTTCCTCACATAGCAACTAAAACCATACCTTTAGTTCTTCAACGCTAGCAAGGTTGTTGTTGACCATTCTGTCCTTCAGCAAAGTAATGGGATCACTTTTGCTTCTCACTTCCTGAATTTCTTCCCTAGTACGATAGCTAGGAACAAGACGGGCAAAGACATGAAGCGTGGAGCAGAGGTGAGGTTCTGGACACAGCTCACTTTTAGAAAAAGGTGTGTCCAAACAGTTGTCAGGGATACAGTGAAAACAGAACATTCATCACCCAAAGGATGGCACAGCAACAAGCAGAGCCTTCTGGAGATCTGTAAATGCCAACTGAGCAGAAGTAGCTCCAGACTCAAGGCAAAGGGGAGCAAACCCAGCCTGAGACAGGTACCCTGAGGGCCGTATCTCCTCCTTCCCCTCCCCACCTGGGGAGGAGGCTACACGACTTGCACATGCTTCCAATTAACTGCAAGTTTCCAGTGAAGAGCTGGGATACACCTCTACTTCATGCAGACAAATTCAGCTTGGTCAGTTGGTGCAATGCCCGAGTCTCTCTGGCACCGGGATGTTTGTACTTTTAGGAAGTGCTCTACGTGTCTCGGCAATCCAAAATGTTCCTGTAATTTCACCTTACAGGATTTTAATCCTCTTTTAAAAACCCCACAGAAGCATGATGCTTTTCAGCCAAACCTTCATTAGGACACACCGTAAGGTCACACTGAAAGCAGAATTCATTAATAGAGAGCACAGAAGTTTAACTGACTTCGTGCTTGTTCTAAACTCACATCTTTTAATTCTGCAAGTAAAACAAGTGTGTTACACAGCCACAGATTGAGATGAGTGATCAGGCTGCACATAGCCATTTCATTGTAAGCTTTAAATGCATCTGACAACTGATTTCAACACTGAATTTCACAGTTTAATCTCTTAGAATTTGACCATCAATACTTCTTTTCAGTGAAAAAAGAAAGATGTGACAGTACCTTATTCCAGGGTCACTCATACTGTGGCCATGGTAACGATACGTCTGTAACTCCATCACAAGAGGACCCTTAAAATGAAAAGTAATACAGCAAGTGTTACCACCACAAGTGATCAACTTGTTACAGCAGCAACTATTTGCTAGAGCTTAACTGCACCAGTGATCAATTATTTTAATTTTATGGTTTTTTCTCAGTTTAATTTATATAACATCAGCACATACAATTCCATTTGGTAAAATGAAACCTAATTCTTTTCAAATGAAAACATGTGCTGACATTGTAAGCATTTATTATCAGGTTCTTATTGAGCAGCATGAAACATTTTCCTCCCTTCCAAAGTCATTCCACCATTATTCAGAATATTTACCTGTTGTTTCTCCCAGAACCTTCATTACTTCAAGTATTAAAAATCTTCAAAACCAGTGTTACTGTATTTAGGTGAAAGACACAACACTGACTCACCAAACTTTTACTTCACTTTTCATTCCTTGTAAATACAGAATGATTACTACTTTCCTTGACGCCTTCCTAACTAATCACAAAGAACACAACTGCCTGACAGTCGTAACACCTTTCACAACAGAATGTAATTGGTAGAAATGGAAAAAAATGACAGTATAAATAATATATTAAGTGCTTTGTTAAGACAAATTGAGGAACTACTTATGCAGCAACAGCTTGTAAGAATTCCATCCATGGAGAAAGAATGCCAATTACAGACTTACTTTTCCAGCTCTACAGTACTCAGCTGCAAACTTTGCTGCTTCTCGGACACAGAGAATATCCATGCCATCCTCCTGGTAATGAGAAAAGACAAGTTAAGGCAAAAAAATGCCAGCCTCCAAACTTCCAATCTCAGTATTTCCAGAAGCGGAAAAGAATTCAGCTTCAAGTAAATATATGTAGAAATAGAAGAAATACATATGTAGGCATTGTGTAGGTATGTGCACACACATTCCCCCTCAAAAAAAAAGCTGTACTCACCCTGAGCCCTGGAATGAAGTATCCTCTTTTGTAGTAGTCAGTGCTGGCTGCAGCTCTTTCAACCGATGTTCCCATTCCGTACCGATTGTTCTCACAGATAAAAATACAAGGCAACTTCCATAAGGCAGCCATGTTGTATGTTTCAAATATCTGGCCCTGAAAGAAAAAGAGTTAAGTTACATCTCATCATGGAGCTCAGCCTTCAAGCATTAGACTCTAATGAAAATCCTTCAGTTGCAGAGGTCTAGAAATTTAAATAATAAGAGTGATCTGAAATTAGCCATTTGCTACTGCTCAGAAGGAATAAAAGAAGCTGCACTATATAAGATAACTTTCATCGCAACGAGTAGATGCAACTTAAGTTTCATCACAACTTAAGTTTATAGAACTTAATTTTTAAGCCTGAATCAGTATCTGTGTTAGGGTAGCACAAAACCTTCAACTTTAATTCAGGTATTTCAGCAACAGTCATAAAAAACAACTGATTAATCTGACAGGATGCTGCTACAGCAAAGTTTGACTGCAGTGCCTGCATCAGCCTTGTTGCTCTGAGTCAAATTTAAGGAAAACCATGAACTGAGATCTCCACCTGTGCTTTGAAACTGTGAAACTATCAATGCTACACTCTAAATTACCAACTGCTTATCTGGCTTATTGTCTCAGCTGATAACATGAAGAGGCTGGCTGGAATGTCAACAGTAAGTGGCTCTGCCAGAATGCTCTGTCCTCTTCTCTGTCTTCAGAAACCTGATTTACACATTTCTCCCTATCCAGCAGCACTGTCATCTTCACTGCCATCATTCAGAGCTCTCCTTACAGCTCAGACACTTCACGGTGTCACACTTAGGTGAGCTATGCACAACTGGAAAGACGGTAAAGAGTAAGTGGAAACCCCTCCTCCCAAGACTCGTGTACCATTCACATAATTAACCACTAGCCTCACTCACTCCCTAAGTATCCAGCGTTCCAGCACAGAAGGAGCGAAGAAGTTTTCCCTCCACTACAGCGACATGGGCCAAGTTCAAAACGGGTGGGGAAGGACAGATGTTTACACAGGTCCAAAATATGATAAAAAGCTACAAGCACATGCTACATTCCTGATATATAAAGAGCACCTAGCAATTAATTGAACTGTTCGTCTGAATCACCCCTCTGAGGACTGCACAGTTCTTGGAACATATCCCTACTCAAATATCTAAGACAACTCAAATAAAAGGTGGCAGTGCCCAAATCTGCCACATGCCTGGCCACCTCCATGGAGTTCATCAACATTGCCTGGGTTGCAGGTACACAGGGAGGGCAAAATGTGCTCTCTCACTCCTAGGAGTAAAAGCAGAGCTCACAGAGCACAGAAGGAAAATCGATTCCCCTCAGCCATCCTTTACCTGATTGGCTGCACCATCCCCATACAAAGCCAGGCAGATTTCGTTTTTACCGAAGTATTTACAGGCCAGTGCGATCCCAGCTCCAAGAGGAACCTGCCACAGAGTACATGACAAAACATTTTAGAACAACATTTAAAGGAGTTGAAGATAGGCAGCCTGTGACCTTTAAGGAGACATTTAGGCTGTTAGAGACCTGCCCAACAAACAAGTTGTTACCCACCCACTTGCATTTGTTACAAATAGTATTACAGCCAAAATATAAACATGAACTGTATTCTCAATTTGATTCATTTTTGCTACAGCTTACAAAATGTGAGCATACCAGAATAAGACATAACAGCCACAGAGCAATGGTACCTGCATACAAGTTCACACTCACACCACAAAAACTGAGAGGAGACACTGGCAACAGGACACGAGCTAAATTCAGCTTGTGCTTTAAAACAGATGTATATACCTGAGCACCAACAATACCATTGCCACCATAAAAGTTTTTGGTATACATATGCATTGATCCTCCTTTTCCCTTTGCACATCCTCCTTTTCGACCTGAAACATGAATAAAAAGCAATTTATTTTTTGGAGGAAAAAGACTATACAAATGGAAACATCTAATTCAGTTACTAAAGGTAATAACACTAAGACCATGTCTTTGTCATTAGATCTGTGTGGCATTAGGACATGATGGCCTCTCTCACACAAGTTTACAGTTAAATATCTCAGAAAAGAAGTAAGATAAGGGGGGAAAGAGAGAACAATAATGAAAGCATAATTCCAGAAATACAGATGAGATTAAGAATAAATTTTAAAACCAACCAAAAGTTTCATTGTCCTACTATACAAGAGCACTTTCAGATAAATATGAGAATTTTTTACAGACAACAAGGTCTCATATACATAATCTTCAAGAAGCATATTATTGCTTTTGGCTTCTGCAAGAAAGGTAAGAATAATGTTCCAAATTAGTTGCAATAATTTAGATTTGTCTTCCCTTTGACAATAACCACAAGTAAAAATTACCAACAGGACACTGAAACAAACCCAACAACTAACAGCTCCCCATTCCACCCCAGTATAAACATAAGTGACCCAGCCCAGCTTTATTCAAGGTGTAGTTTGAAGATAACCAGTGATCCATGAAGCATTACCACAAACTATTTAAATGAGCCCATCTAAGAACACAGAATTTCTCATCAGCCCATTCAATTCCCTATTCTCATCTGTCTTGTTACTATTCATAGAGGACTGTATTTTATTTCTAATAAGCACAGCTTTGCTGGTTGGTTTTTTTGCATGAGCCTTGGTGTTTATTTCAGAAGTGGGTCTCTTTCTGAAATTTGTACTCCTCTTTCTTAATTTATAGTAGATAATTTTTATTACTGGTATTTCTCATACCTTTCCTATGTTTATGAATAACTTTTGTGGGAACTGTTACAGATTCTGCCCGATAGGGCCAAAGAAAAAAAAAAGTCTAATTTTAAGAAAAATAGTTTTATGAGTAAGTGTAATTTACCTTTAGTATGCTCTCTCCACTTTTTGTACAAATCCTTTCTTGTATTTTAGAATGTATTTAAGAACTCCTGATTAACCAATGTTACTTTTTGCTACACCTTCTACTTTCCTTAGAACATAAACCTATTTCTCATGTAATTGTCAATTCTCCTGAAAAGTCCTTTTATATAGCTTGTTTCCTATAGGATCTTATCTAGTGGTCTTATTTTGGGTGACTCTGCTTCCTTCTCCTTCAAAGATTTTTTAAATCTGTCATTTCCTGGTCATTGTAACTCAAGCTGTCCTTCAGTTTGGCATTTGTAGTCAAGACCCTTCTTTGCAAGAATGGGCTCTAGCAGCAGGTCTCTCTAGGAACTTTCCTCAAGTGTCATTTTCTGGAACAACAGTCTCTTTACTGCAGCCACTCCTTCCCAAGTAAAAGAGTCCCAATAAAGTCAAGCATAATGTTATAGAAAATTATGTGTGTCATGAAATGAAATAAAGAAAAAAAACCCACCACATTACCACTCATATTTGTAGTTTCAGGGCCAATAGTTGGCTTCAGTCATGGCAATCTTCACATTTACTTTCTGACTCACCAGTATCCAGTGACACATGGCAAACCAGTCATCCACTAGATTCTGGGCTTTTGTGCACCTTACTGATATGCATTCTTTGCACACACAATTCTTAGTTTACGAAACTTTTACAATACCTCTTCTCTAACTCCAAAACATGCTTTCCTATACTAACATTTCAAGCATGCAGATTGTCAGATCAAGTCTTTATTATATCAGTGATTCATAAAGGCCTTCAAGCTCCTTGCTCATTTTTCATTTCTGGCATCTGTTCACAGATCTCATAAGAGTTCATCAGGCTGATCCTCTCTTCTCTTCCCTGCTCCATCTTCAACCCTACTGTGCACAGCCATCTCTCCTTTCTGCAAAATCTCTGTCTCGATTATCATTTAATATTCTTGTTACAGTCAAATTTTCCCAAACCATTCAGTTTATCATTACAGGCAATGTTTACCGTCTTCCTAAGACTTCATCAGCATAATTCTGAAAATCCAGGTCTTTCTCCTAGGACACAGGAGACAGACCTGTCTCCCTGTCCCACTGAGACCAAATGCCTACCATCACCAAGTTCAAAACTGCTGCAGCACCACTAATACAGCATATGGTATCAAGAAAAATCTTATGAATTTGTGCTTTAGAAGTACCAGCACTTAAATATTCTTTATTTGTTACTTTTCACAGTAAAATTGGCTGCATCATAAAATTAAAACACTGATTTATTCTGCTATGTCATTAAACTGCTTCTGAAGGCCCACTATACTTTGTGCATCAACATCACTTCGAATTTGAGCAAAGAATTCTGCCACAAGCACAGCAGCAAGTGAATCCTGACTCCACTGAGCCCAAACCTGTGAGTTCCGCGAGAATCTCCCGGACAGACACTCCTCGGGTGTATGTAAAGCCGTGGGCTCTGTACGCTGTTATCACATGGTCTGTGGGGTTTATGGCAGCCTCAATCCCCACACAGCAAGCCTCCTGTTACAAAGGACAAGAAAGCTTAGCCATGAAGAAAAACACACAGTTCCCATAGTCAGCAGTGCGGACACTGCTGATCCCACATACAACAAATACCAGCAGGTAACAGGAAGAGCACAGATACAGGAGACTGACTTAAATCCCAGGGGCTGGTGACAGGTCTGGAGCTACAACAGCCTTGGGCTCTAAATTCCAACCTGACTTACTAGCAAAGGCACATAGGAGGGAACCAGAATCTGCAAAAATCTGAAGAATTTCCATCCCACCCCCCAGTGAAGTATGTCAACAATCACAATTTAAAAACGTCAGGGGATAGTGGACAGATAGCAAAGTCTCAGTAAGTTTACGAAGTTTCTTCTCCTGGCTATTGCTTTGTAGTGGGCACATGATCCATGAGATACAGAAACAAAAACCATCAATGAAACGTGAAGAGGAAAACACAGGCCTTCAAATGCGCTCATTCCTCACATTCAGCAGATCTTCAGCTGCACTGTGCCTTTCCGTGTCTTTGTGTCTCTCCTCCTGCCTCCTCTCCATCCCTCTCCTTCTCTCACAATGTACGCAGATACTCAGTTTTACATTCTCCACTCTATTAAAATCTCTACATTAAATAAGGTAAGACAATATAAAACCTCTTGGCCAAAAGTTCTTACCTGACCATCATATAAGTGGCAGAAGCCACGAATAATCTTCTGCTTGTAGAGCTGGTCAGACTTGAGCTCCATGCGCCGGATGGTCTGCATGGTCTTGTAGTACTGGAGCCCCTCCTCTCGAGTCAACACTGCCGTGGTGCTCGGCCCTTCCTCCAGCCGATGGAGATCACATTTCTGCAAGGTTAAACAAGTCGTTATCTCCTGAAAATTATTCATCCTATTTACAAATATTACTTAATTTTTTAATGATCTGCCATTTTCAAATTCAGAGTGTAATTCCTTTTAAAAAAGAAAGTCAGCAAAACCTAAATTCAGAGGTCAGAACAACTGTAAGGTTTGTGCACGCTTTCAAAATTCAGGGAAATAAACCCTTGCTTTTCATAAAGACAGATTTCCACTCAAAAAATAAAGCCTAGTTATTCCTACAAGCAGAAGATGAACTAAAGTCCTCAGAAAACATGGAAAAAAGGACACTTCCGTGGTTGTTGCACGGCAAATGCTTGGTGAGAGCTACAGAGGCTTAGTGAAGAAATAAGAAAGATTCAGTGTTTCCTCTGTAAAACGGCTTGTACGATCTGGCCCTAAAACTGGCCCTCACGTCTGCTACCACCACTTCTAACAAGCAGTAGTAAACCACTGCTCCACCAGCCACTCTGCCGGTCAAACGTGTGCAGCACAACTCCCTCCCCAAACCATAGACCCTCCTGGGGGAGGGCTGATTTTAGGCACCCGTACTAAAGAAATAAATTAATAAATAAAATCTAAAATAAAATAATAATAAACAAACAGTAAGTTCCGTGGAAGAGACCACACAAATTACTCTGTCAGTGCAGATTAACTGGCCAAAATACTCCTGTATAGGTTAATGACAGTTTATATCAAAGCAAAAGTCTCTCCGGAGCAAATCCACTGACACCTACATGAACTGGATATAACACCTGGGCACATTACTCAAGACACCTCTGCTTCAAAGTTCACAGAACACCAGAAACTCTGGAATCTTGTCATCAACACAGGACCAAACATTAAACCTCGTATCTACTCAAAAATGAATTTTATAATACAAACATATATTCCTTCCCTTCCACCTGAAACAATTTTCATACTTCACCAACACAGACAAAGAGGGAGAGGGTGGAAAACAACCCAAATTACTTCTTTCAGATTTTCTTTCATCAGTTCCTGAATGAAACACCAGCACAAAGGCTACTGCCAACAGAAACATCACTTTTTCCTTAGACCCAGCCACAGTGGAAAGCTGACAGAATATAACACACATTTTCTGAGCAGCACCAAGTCAAACATTGAAAGGATGCCGTATTTTTTCCTCAAAAACCCACACAGACCTCAATCAGCTGCATGTTTGGGATAGGCTGCAAACACCTAATTATTTTAAAAGCACTAAGGAAACATTAGAACAGAACAGAAAAGGTTCTTTAGCTGCTGACTCTGTTCTCACAGCTGCATTGCAATATCACAGCTGCAAAAAATTGTAACTGCACATTCTTAAGAAACAAGTAAGGTTACTACACACTGCCAAACACAGTACTTCCAGCTGCACTTTGTAATCAGGTCAGATAGTGAGGGGTTTGGTTCTGGAAATTCAAACTGTATTTTCTAACTGAAAGAGATATGGGGACCAGTCCACATATCCAGTCCACAGATCTTACCAGGTTAAGATCTGCTACAAATGCTTACACAAAATGCCAATATTAAGTGTTCTTCTTTACCTTAACCTCAAACGTAGCTTCACTTGCAAAGTCTCCATAGTTACGTGATGCTACCATCACTCGAGAGGCCTTAAAAAAAGACAAAACCAAAGCATGAGCAATGTTTAAACGTAATTATCAAGTAAAAGTATGTGAATTTTCAAGTAATTTCTAAGAGTACTCCCAAACTGAAGTATCTTACAAATTAGACTCACCAGTGGCATATCCCATAAGACTAGGGAACTTTTATTCTGTATGCCAATGCTGAAGTCCTTTAAAACCCAGTATTTAAAATTAAGATTAGAAAAAGTGAATTAAAATTTGTAATACCCTTGATTATCTAAAATAAATCCAGTAAGTTTCAAAACTTTTGACACTGAAGAGCATCAAAACCACAAAAATAATTGTTTATCCCTTCACACCCCAGGCTGACAATATGAGGAGAGACAGCCAGTGCAGACTTTGATTGCTGAATCTTTGTGCTGACTGGAATTTTGCCTTGATAAAACAAAGAAAACCCGTAAAACCAACCAAACAAAAAGAATCAGCAGGTGTCTGAAATATGAACTACTCTCACTCTTTCTTTCTGATAGGAAGGCAAACTGGGGGGATTCAAAGCCATAACAATGAATAGAGAAAGCATCATTTCAGTAACAGCATGGCCACTACTTAAAAATTACATGGAAGCACAGAAAGTACCTGATGATACATGAAACACAGACCAGGAAGGGTGGCATGGTAGCAGAGAGATAAGAAGGATGTTTAGAAATACATTATGGGTCCCTCTTAAAGAATGAACACAGGCTATTGACTAATGAATGGTGGTGGTTTCAGATGACTTCAGCAAGTTTCACTGCAGCATCAGACAGGATGGGCCCGTGTCCATGCATGCGCTGTGGCCACAGCATAAGGAAGACACTACATCTTTAGTGGCAAGATTGTACTGCTAATTAAGTTACACAAAAACTTCAGCAGCTCCTTCAGCCAGAGAATTCACATACATTTAGCTGAAGGTACATTGCACAAAATTTTGAGAATGTCCAGGCCACCATCTCCAAAAAAAGGTCTGATTGACACGTGTGAAACTTGGGAGAAAATTCTCGACCCATCCTGGTTACTATCTCTGTTGCATATCTGACTTACATTCACCCTGCCCTGTTATCAGATTAAATATTTAGATTTTAATTTAAACCAGGTTTCTACACTATTTACCACAATGCATCAGTATTATTGGTGAAGAAAAGCTATTTTACTTCTAGAGCTGGAAGTAAATCCACGGTGTGGATTCACAGTATCACGGAATGGCCAGGGTTGGGAGGGATCTCTTTAGGCCAGTTGCTTAAACTCCCTGCCCTGAACAGGACATAAAAGCAACACTGAGGAGTCTGAACAAAAGTCTTGATACATGGGCAGTACACCTATCAAAAGTAAACCCTGACAAGACTGATTTAGGCCTTACCTCACTAACGGCTCCCTAGGTTAGCAGCGTTTGGAAGCAAAAAAAAGGAAGAAAAAAAGAGTAAGTAGCTGTACCAAACAATTAGGGGAGGAGAAATCAACAAATTATTATCCCAACTAGAACAGAACACTGCAAGTGGTAGTTTCCATACACGGAAATCCATCTGTACGCTCTGGAAAATGCACAAAGCATGTATGGGATACTGCTTTATGGCTTAAGTCTACTTTTACTAATTTGGTAATTTATGCCTTCACTACAGAGGCACAGGAACAATGCAAGACAAATGTTTACATACTTGGTAAGCAGTAGGATCCAAAAATCTTTATTATGATATCCAAAGCAGATCTAGTTTGGCATTCCAGGAAAATGCAGTATCTTCAAGCAAGCCAAGTTTGGGACTAATTTTAGGCACCCATATTTGCAAAATTTAATCTAGATATTTTATCTGTGAATTAGGAAATACTCCTAGATATGCAGACCCAAGACAGATAGGAAGAGCTTCCAGTAAAGGTGCTCCCTTGTGTTGTTCTCATGGATCCAACCATCCACAAGCAGTGAATGCCTGGGTGAGAGAGCAGCCTCACAACGGGGGTACAGCAATACATCTGCTCTCTATGGCAAAAAGGCAGCTGATTTCCAGTTACCAAGAAGTACCTTTTAACTCTGGTCTTGCCAACAGGTTTTTTCAGCAGGGTTAATCTTTCCTCATGGTCACAGTCATTACAGTGGAATAAGCAGAATGAAGTGGTAAAAGTATGACTTTTCACACAAAAGAAATAAAATACAACAAATGACTCACACTAATGACAAGAAATAAGGAACTTTGAAAGAAAATTCATGCAGAGATTGAAAGGGGCTGTTGGCTGAGCAAAGGAGGTCAAGCAGCTCAGTCAGACGCTGAACTCCAACCAGGCCGAGCAGATCCCTCTGAGGGACCTGACCTGTGCTGTCAAAACATACACAAACGACATCGATCAAAGCCCTGCGCCATCATGGGTTTATAAAATGAGCTCCTGCACGCGGCGACCATTTTACTGTCGCTCGGGATCGTCCGCAGAGTGGAGAAAAAAACCCCCAAGTTTTGGTTTTTTTCTTTAGTTTTTCTTCAGTTTTTCTCTTCTGCCGCGGGAGCCAAGATCCCGCGCAGCTCCCGCCGCCTGTCCCGGGCTGCTCCCGGAGCTCCGCCCGTGCCCAGCGCGCCCCTCCCACACCGCACACGGCGGGGCGCGGGCCAACCCCCAGCCGGCCCCGCGTCCCGGCCGGGCCGGCACCGGCCGCACTCACCGGCCGCACTCACCGTCCTGCCGGCAGCTGCCGGGCCCTGCAGCAACCGGGAGAGCGCGGCCAGCAGCATCTTGCGCATGGAGCGGGAAGCGTCAGCAGCGCCTGGCGCGGGGCCCCCGTCCTCACCTCTCCTTCAGCCGCCGCCAACTCGGCCGCGACCGCCGCCCGTCCCGCGTCTCTGCGCGCATGCGCGGGCCTGCGCTGCGGCGGCGCCCCGGGCAGCGCCCTCTGCTGGGCGCCAGAGCCACAAATGTCATTAAAGGTCATTAAATGTGGGAAAGATCGAATTTCCTCACAAAACCTCGGGGTGCGGCGGGCGCGCAGGGGTTCCTGCCCGTTTTGTGCAGCCTAGACATTAGGAAGAATTTTGGACATTAGGAGGAATTTCTTCACAGAAAGGGTGATAAGGCACTGAAATGGGCTGCCCAGGGCGCTGGTGGAGTCACCGTCCCTGGAGGTGTTTAAGGAAGGACTGGGCATGGCACCCACTGCCGTGGGCCAGCTGTCACGGTGGTGTCGGGTCATGGTTTGGGCTCGATGATATCAGAGGTCCTTTCCAACCTCATTGATTCTGTGACTCAGGTTTGAGTGTTTCATGTGCTGCTACGCGAGAGCTGCTCTGTGTGAGCGCATTCCCCGATTTTTAAATGCACAAAGTAAGTGTTGAAACGGCTTCCTTTTAACGTCACAGGCATCCATCCCTGGGGAAATACACAGCAAAGTTAAACTTTAAGTTAATGCCGCAGACTCCTCTCACCGTATCGCAGCCGCTGATCTCCCCAGCCAGCCTCCCCTGCTCCTGCCGCCGGCTCCAGGCCACGCTGAGCTTGGGTTCTGTGGAATGCCCGATCCAGGTGAGCCACCCGTGCTGCTGTCCTGGCTCCGCTCCTGGCCATGGGCTCCCTCCCCTGCTCTGCTCCTCTGGGCTGTGCTGACATCAGCATAACCCTGCGGATGGACACGGAAGAGATACGGCTGATCTTGTGCACTTCTCCCCTGTCCCTCGCCAAAAAAACCCAGAAAGTAAATCCTGTTCACCTGTTGGCATCGCAAATGCTTGTGTCTGCTGAGTCCTGCGAGGTGCACAAAGCTCAGGTGCAGCACAAGTGATAAATGTTTAAAGGCATAATTTCCACTGGAAGTGTGCCCCTCAAACTACACCCTCGCCTCCATCAGAGAGGACTGAAAGTGCCATCTGTTTCCAAAACACAGCCTCATCTGGATCCCCACTGCACTGTTCACCTCTTTCTTTGGCTTTCCCCTTGTTCCATTAATAAAGACACTCGTGGCTAACATGATTTCTTCCTCACCTTGTCTGTAACACAGAGTAGGAAGAGAGGTAGCCATCTCTCATCTCATAAAGACAATGTGAAGAAGCCTAACTTCCATGTATCTGGTTAGTTCTTGATTATAAAAACAAACCCAGGCTTGGTATCAGCTTGCTGGAGGACTGAAATTTAACCAAACTTTCTTCAGCTTCAAGTACTGGTGAAATTTGGGCACTGGCAGTGCTCAGCATCCTACCCTCGTGCTGCTGCCCTGTAGGTTCCTTGATATATGCTGTGCCTTTACATAGGCTGGGATGTATAAAAGAAGCAAAATAATGCTACTGCTTTTCACATCAAAGAAAAAAATCTGAAAATATGATCACTTTTGCAATCATGAAATCCATCCGGGAGTAGCCAGATAGTGCTGTTTTCAGTGTCCCGAGGGATAAAGCAGTTCTTGCTAACACACTGGTAAAGGCAAGTCTCTACAGGAGCCTCTTGTGGAATCTTTCTTGGCATGCAACTTGTTGGAAATTTGAATTTTGCAAATCAGCTCTAAACTACTAAGCATATTCAGGCTTCTTTCGTGAAGCAACAACAGCAGCAACAGCAGCTGACTTCCAGGAGAATAAAGGGCAAAGTGAAAAAGTTGATCAGTTGTCTCAGAAGGCATTTTTCCTAGGGTGTCTTTAGTCTGTAGCACTTCACTGCTTGGAAAGCAAATACAGACTTGCTGGAGATGTTGTTCTGCAGGTAGGGAGTGGCTCTGCAGCTAAAGAAAACATTATCCTGGAGGTCTGTGTGTGGTTTTCCCCAGGGCTTCCAAGGTGCTGCGACACCCCCAGAGGTCCCAGGACACTTCTGGATAGTGTAGCCATCTGTCTGGAAGTTTGCAACCTGCACTTTTATCAATCAGTCTGCACATTGCTGGTGAGATTACTCATGGATTCATGCACATCGATGGTGTTCATGCACACACCAGTTACATCTGTGAGGACTGTCCTCCTGCCCAACCCAGCTTTATAGCAAGGCCAAGTGGCACCTGGGCTGGGATGACTTGCTCATGGGAGAATGTTGAGGCTGTCTGAATTTCCTGCAGAGCAAAGAAAAACAACGGTTCACCACTTTTAATAGTTTTCACATTCTCTAAATGAGGTTCATCAGAAGAATGAAGTGTACTGGTATCTGTACCTGAGACAGGAAGCTTCTGGTAAACTCACGTGCCTACTTCACTAAGCAACACTATGAAGTAAAGGTTTCAAGAGATCTATGAACAATTGTTAACTGGACAAATGCTCCTGCTCAAAGGAAAATTACTATTATTATTATAATTTTTTATTATTATTATTACAAAAGAATGCAGTCAAGATTATTTCAAGCTCAGTGTCATTACCTGTTCCTTCTCCTAATTAAAGAAAAAAAAGCTGATCAATTTTTATAGTTACGCAATTATAGACTATGTTATCAACACTTCTAACAGTCATTGGAAATGTTAGGAAATGATCCATTTTTGTCCTGCCTGGACAGTAATACAGTAAAGCATTGATTTATATCACCTCTGCCAACTTTTTCCTTTTCATGGTATTTTATTAATATTCATATATTTTCTTTATTAAAATAAACTCTTAAAACATCCTGAAATCATTAAATTGTCCTACAGAAAACTAATGTGGAAAGCTAATTCATGAATGAGATAAACAATGAAGAGGAAAACATAATAAAATCGTAAGCGGAGAACGACGCTAGAAAATAATTTAATGAAAGCTGA
This sequence comes from Eulacestoma nigropectus, assembly GCA_013397775.1. Classification (NCBI taxonomy): domain Eukaryota; kingdom Metazoa; phylum Chordata; class Aves; order Passeriformes; genus Eulacestoma; species Eulacestoma nigropectus. The sequence goes on along the minus strand of VZTE01003945.1, from coordinate 676,270 downwards.
TTATGTAAGATTTCATAATGGAGTACCTTGCCATGTGTGACTCTAGTATTGCATCAAGGGTGTGTTGCGTGGCAGTTGGCCAAAACTCATTGTGTTCTATTGTTCTGGGTGTGATCCTAAAATGTTATTTTTCGGGTTGCAGCTGCTGTTACAAATGTCTGCCATTGGGTTGAAGGCAGAGGGAAGCACACAGGACTCACCCCAGCTCACTGTCTGCATCCAGGTGAAAGCAACCTTCACCTCATTCCAGGAGCCAGAAGTTTGCCGCGTGATTTTTCTGCCTTCTGTGCCACCATAGCTCTAATTCAGCAGACAGCCAGGGTGGCTGCCAAGGAACAGCTTGTGGCCACATCGCTTCAGCCTTGTTTCCTCTGTGGGAGAATCCGTGCCATGACGCTTCCCCAGGGCTCCTGTGTGGCACCATATGGTGGCCCCTTAAATTGTACTATCTGTTCTTCACGTTCATTTAATTCAAAATGCTTGGAATAAACTGAGGCCATGTAGCAGCCTTTCTGAGCAACATTTGAATGGCAGTACAGAGGGGTTCTGCTGCGTGCTTGGCGGCGTGAGAATCTTTGTGGTGGATGGTGAGCTGGCTCCGTTTGGAGGACAGGCTGGGGAGGGTGGTGGCATAGTCTTACCTATGCTGGTCACACAGCAGCCTCCAGGGCCCTGCCCTGACTTCTTCCTGGTGGGAAGCAGTCAATTAACTGTGAGTGAGAGCACACAAGTGGATGAACATATTCAGATGTGAATGACAAGGGACCAGGTCCTGGGACTGAGCTGAAGAATTAAGTTATCAAACGGAACAGATGTAGTCTTAGTTCTTTTTACATGTTTAAAACCTGAATCATCAGCTTCACTCCAGATGCATCCTCCCATTCTAAACATAAATAAATGTACTATACTCTGTTTTAAACTGCTCAGCAGGAACAATCTTTTCTCTCATTATTCTTTGTTTTGAGTTTACATTTATCTTCTCCCATTTTTCTTTCTGTCCTCCCCACTCTCATTCAATTTTCTTGTCCAAACTTTTTTTTAATCAGTATTCCTCTCTTCCTTTTTTCAGGTCCACATTGCTTCTCTTTATTTCTCACAGAAAATGTCTGTATTTTGCCCTGTGTCTCCCATCGCTTCTGACTAATTCCCATTCAGTCCTACATGTTGTGGCAGTTCCAGCTTCAGACAGCAGCATAGATGGGGGAATTAGAACCCTTAATTGTATTGTCAAAATCCTTCAGATCATTTGTTTCCTTTGGAGTCACTGAAGTTTGGAAGAGAGGCAGTTTTCTAGGATCTTCCAGATGTTTTGCTCCTAATAGTGATAGAAATTAAGAAAGTATAATTTATGTTCATCATTCTGATTGCTTTTCTGCATTATTATTTGGGAAACACCATCTTGAAGGAGAAAGGTGCCAATGAAGTTATAATGTCATTTTTCATGCTTGAATTTTTTATCCTTTTCTGCCTCTTTGCTTCTCATTATGTTAACTTTCTTGGTGTTTTAGTCCCAGGAACAATTAGTATTAAAACATATGGAAAAGCACTGCTGTAGAAAAGGTTCTGTCATTTGCTAACTGAAGTCCATGGGAAAGGAGATGTTACTTTACTCTTCGGTGTAAGCCCAGCTACTGTAGAGTTATTTGAATGTAACATTAATCAGCATGAAAACTGTGAGGAAAAGAAACCAGACATATTTTCTGTTATTGCTGGATCTCACTGAAAAGTTATGTTTGAGGCTTAGTTCAGTCCTTCTGCATTTTGATATTTTCATGTATGTCTTTCAGGTATATACAAAGGTATACTTTTATTCAAAATTGAGATCTTAGGCTTTGTGTCTACAAAGCTCAGGCAAATGCTCTAAACAAACATTTGTGAAACTTGAGTTCGTGGAAAGCTTTGTAAAGAAACCAACTGTTTCTACTTTATGTTTTCTACACAGGCATCCTTCATCTGCTGTGTTGTGTTTCCCAGCACCTTAGAGATAGCATTTCTATTGCTAAAGCTCTATGTAACACCTTTCTTTTTCACAGTGCCAGAATGTTTTTGAACAACACTCACTTGTGAACCACTTCAATGTCAAATTCTTTCCTGCAGGATTTTTGACAGCTCCATTGCTCACTGCCTGCCTTCTCTTTGCTGGGTCCTACTCTCTGCTGCTAGCTCTAAACCACTGATTTACATCCTGTCTTTCAGAGCACTGTACCAATTTTACAAATAACTGAGTTCTGATCCTCTGCCCCTCTCAGGTTTCTCTCTCTCCAGAACTAAATGGGAGATTCTGTGCTTCCTTATATCTCCTAATAATACAGTTGGATAGAACAGGCACAATTTGTCAGAATTGTGTTACCAGCAGAATCATAGATAACTGTTCTTTGATTGTGGGCTTTTTGGTGTTTTAGAGGCAGGAAACGAGAGCTGTGTAGCACAAGTGCCGTGAGGCGGCAGTGTAGCCCAGGGATGAAAGTGCATCCGCAATTTTCTCCTGGGATGGAAGTGCCTCTGCACTTTCCCCTGCAGTCAGTAGCGAGCCATTTCAGCAGCGGGGCACTGGAGGTTGCCTAGTTACTTGGGAGAGTCGTGTTAGGATAACATTAAGGGAATAAACTGAAAATAAACTGGTTACACTAGAATGGGTGTGACCACTTGGTATTGCTTCTCCAGTTGTGTCCGTGGTGTTTATTTCCTTTCCCTGAGCACAAGAAAGGGGATGTCTCAGTACCTGATCTGTTGCTATTGCCCCCAGTCCCCTGGCTCCCTCGGGGGAAGGAGTGCCTAGTTTAGATTTGTCCTTCGATAATTTTGACGTTTATCTGGTTTGAATGAAGTTCATACAAATCAAATCTATACAGGCCTCCTCCCTGCACCAGAGAAACACAGCCGTACTGGTTGCAAAGCTTTTTCAATCTCTGCAAAATCCAAGCCATTCCTCTGGTGTACAGAAAGGGTCATGTATCACAAAAACCCCCACCCTGAGGGACGTGTCATGACCATTCCATACCAAACTCTTTCAATATGAAGCCTTTTTGAACTAAGCCACATTGATTCTGACAGCCCTTAGCAGAGTGTGATTCATCCTTTCCTTACTCTAGTTTGGGACAATATGATGCCACTTGCTTTAGCATATGTGCATCTGGATCCATGTGCAGAAACCCTGCAAATAATTATAGGAGAGAACGCTTATGAAAGCAGATCAATCAAATTACAGAATTAAGGACATTCTTTAATTTGTCTTCCTGAGCTTTAATACTAAACACCCTTTTACCCCTTTGTGAAGGACTCTGGAATACGACTTATATCTCTACTCCCACACTTACAGAAATTCTTTTCTTCCACGTGATTAAGGGCATTCAAAATTGTGTTTAATTACGCAACTAAGACTGCTCTAAATGCGTTCAAATAGAATGGGGAGTGGGGAGTGAATTTAAAAGAAAACAAACTTCAGAGAGGTGAAGAATAGTCCCCTCAGCCTGACAACCTTCCATCCAGGTTTTTTCTTTTCTTGAGGAAGGTTGAAAAATAATTAAATGTCAGGATTTGTTAAGGGAACTTGGCTAACTTTCACCAGACTGCTGAATCTCTTCTGGTAATCTGCATGAGTAGAATGAACCCTGTATTATTATTTTGTTACTAGGTTTTAAAATTAAGTACAGCTTTGTTAGAGATCGATTCAGTGTCACCTGGTCCTGAGCATTACAAGGCAATGGCCACTGGCTACACAGCTATTTTCTAAATATTATTCTCTTGGTATTAAATGGGCTCTTGCATACAATTTTGTCCTAAAAACTCAGAATATTTTAACTGTATTATTGCTTTACATTTGGATATTAGATTTTTCTTGCTTTGCTATTAGTCAGGCAAGTCCTGAACAGGAGGCCAAAGACAGCCCTGGCCCAAAACTTCTCAGCAGTTTTGGGAAGGCTGAGCTGGCTAAGGAAAATTTGGAGCCGTGTCTTGGGCCAGGGGCAGAAAGGAGTGGGGAGAGCTATAAAACCGTGAGGAGAGCTGTGTAGAGCTGGGTTTGTGGCTCCTGAGGCCTGAGTGGAGATGGGAAGCACAGACACCATGACTTCCCAAGCAGCACTGCAGCCCCAAGGACCTCTCTGGCAGCAGCAGCAACCAGCAGGACTTTACAGGGACCTGGCACAAGCAAAATAAGCAGTAGAGCCATCATAATTTTGTTGCCTCTGTCTGTTAGCTGCTCTAGGCAAATCTCAGCTTTGCCTGTGGTTCTAGTTGACCCTGCACAGAGATGATTTTTATTCCAGCTGTGTATCTTCTTGATGTGTTTACCTTGCCTGCAAAATCTAGGAGTCTTTGCCTGGAGAGCCAAGGTGTGCTGCAAACATAGACTTGCTTGCAAAAATATTTGCTAAAGAGTAATTCACTATAAAGCCACAGGAGAGAGAGGAAGAGGGGAATGTCTCTCCAGAAAGCAGCTGGTGGAGGCTAGGAAGGGTTGTCTGTGTATCTACCATCTTGATGAGTACAAGATTTATCATACTGGTTTTCAGATTACTGATCTTCTCCAGACTCAGTCAAAATCAATAAGATTGTTTCTCTATGTTTTCAGTCAACCCCACTGTGTATTAGCTTTCAAATATATCAATATGTGCATATTTGCAGTCAAACACACAAGCCTATAAAACTTTGAAAGAAAACAGACAAATCATTAAAATATCTGAAGACTGTGTATCCTATGTTCAGAGTTTGGAAGCATGATTAACTTCAGCTGCACTTAAACAATGAGTAAACATGAGGAAAAGTTTATGTTTGGAACTATTTTTAAGTGTTCGTTAATTTTACAATCTCTGCCAAATAAGGCAGAATTTATTTACTTTTGTCTGAGTAACTTCAACTGCCTTAGAGTCCCATAAACTTCATACAATTATTTCTTGGATCTTTTGTGTACCACATCCCTTTGCTCTACTTTAATCATCTGTCTCCTATTTCATATGACAAGCAGTGTTCTCCCAGATCCCTCACCAGCTAGAATCCAGTATTCTCTAGCTGATGCCATATAATGCAATTGACAGCAAATTTTCTTTTCCATTAGAAACCTCAGTAGTCAAAACAAAATTATGTTTCATGGGATATTTCCTATTGTTTTTGCAGGTGGCTATTTTTTTAATCCTCAAACAAAACTGATATTTCAAGCGAGTCAGCTATTTTAATTTACATATTAGGCAATTAAAACAAACCAGTAAAATTCTGCTAGCCCATTCACCTGAAGCAAGTGCGTTTTGCCAAGGGAGGGCATGGTGTGAGTTGGATGGAATGGGTACAGATAAGAAGAATTGATGTTACATTTTTATACCACTGCTCAACAGTAATTTTCAGCAAGATTCATAGCAATTTGTTTTTGCTTCCTGTGAAATGTGTTCTCTCTTTTTGCATTAATTTTTCATCCATTTTTCAGTAGACACATGGACTGAGTATCTGGTTTCCACAAAGGCTGCAACAGACATTTTTAAGATTGCGAGGTGTCTGGATAGATACATCTTGCTTGTTTTTTATATACACCTTATATGGTTTTTCTTCTTCAGAATTTAATTCCTAAAAGATCTTAAGCCATTCTAATTGCAACATACAGTGAGCTATTTAGATATTCAGCTTGATCAATGCTTTAAAGAATCTGAAGATCTATGTTGGAAAAAAGAATTGGGTAAGCCCATTTCAGAACCATTGTGACTGGACATCAATTTCCAGTACTAATGTTTATCCAGGGAGAGTTCTAATAGGGAAAACTCAGTGATGGTTGTCATGGGTAGTTGTGAGGAGTAGGCAGCCATGAAACCAAGGGATGCACAATGTTAGAATATTATTTTTACCTTTTTTTCACTTGGACAGCAGAAGACAGGACCTGGACAGATGGACAAACAGAATTTTTGAGAGAACATTTCTCAATGGCTGGAAAAGTGTTTCAGACAAGTGACCCAGCTGGCTGACCCAAAGTGGTATGAATGTTGTAGATTTCCAGTGTGGATTTTTTTATAGCTCTTCTAGGAGAATTTTAGTTGAAGGAACAGATCAGAAAATAGAAGCAAATGAAATTTGAGCCAGTGTGAGTTTTCCTATTATTTTTCCAAACTTTTTTGAATACGTACATTCAGTCAGCTAAAGAACTCCCTCATTTGTCCTGCATACTTCTTTCCACTTGTACAGAAGAAGAAAGGCCAGAGTTTGAAATATAAAATGGTGGTGCTTCAGCGAGCTGTATTCAACTGATTTTCTTTCTGGTTTGCCTTAATATGGTACTGATTTTAGTAATTAGATTATGCACTTGGCCTACCTATAACTGAAATATTTATGAAGTCTTATGTAGTCTGAAGCTTCTTGATAGCTATACGTTAAAGAATGTTCAAGAGCATAAATTATTCCAGGAAGGAAATGGAATAAAATACTTAACAAATTGCTTCTAGATTGACTTTTCTTGGACAATAGATAGGAATAACTTCTTCATTTCTCCCAGTGCATGGAGTTTTGACTCAGCCATGCCTTTGTTGCAGAGGCAACCCATGCCAGCAAAAGATGTATCACTAGGAAGACCAAAACACATTGCAGGGAACAGTATACCTTGGATCAAATGAAATGTTTGACACTAAAGGCACCCTCTTGCCCTCATTAGTGTAATTCGTTTTATTGTTAATATATTAGAATCAATGTAAGTCCCACAATGACACTGAAATAAGCACTTGAGCTATTTTTACTGAACATTTGCGTTATTGTAGCATTTTCTATTAAAGACCTGATTTTATTGTTTTTGAAAATAAAATATTGGTCCCATGAAAGCCAGAATGAGACACTGTCACCTCCTGAGGCTCACTGACCCTTAGATCAGGGCTTCTTAACCATTTAGTGGGACAGATGTCAGTTTTGGGCACATCTGCTGTCCATTTGTGCTGCTCTCTCAAATCAGATGGAATTATCGCTGATCAAAGAAAGGGCCCAAGCATTGCAATCACAGTAGAAGAAGTCTGAACCATCAGAGGCTGAGTAAAATCATCCCACAGGCTGCCAGCTGCTTTCTCTGATCTAGACTGTTACTCTGGTATTATTTCTTACCAGACCTCCTTTCTGCAAGGCTGTTATTCCTTCCATAGCTGGAAAACTGCTGTAACTGAGTGGAAGAGGAAAGATTCCTGTTAACTAGACTGTCATGCAGCATTAGGGAAGTTGCTGGTAGTTGTAACCCTTTGTAGTACCAGATCACCATTCTCAGAATATAATGAATCTCAAGGATCTCAAATTGAGAGTTTCTGACAATACTTCTTTGCAGACCATTGTTACAAGGACATTAATTCTGAAAACAAAGGTTTGCATCCCCTTTTTGCATGCACAAAGCTGCATTGTTATCAGTGGGATGTATATATGCAAAAAAAGCTGTGGATCTGTCAGCCTGCCCTGAAGGCTTCTTGAAAATTATCTAGGCAGCCAGTTGATTAGGTTCTTAATGAATTGAATTTGAACACTTAAGGTTGTCAAACTGAAATTTGACATAATTAAAAGCAATATAAAAATGACCATGCATGTTTTGGAAAGCCATAATCATGTAGAATTCTCAGTGCAAACAGCCACTTTGCAATTAAGGCTATAATGATGCTAATTTGACCAGTTCTAGGAGAAATGAGTACCTGGGGAAGTAAAAGCAGCATACCTGAATCCACATATTTCAGAGAGTGGGGAGAAACTCAGATCTTAATGACAATTGATTTTGAGATTACTGCCTTTTTTTAGATGTTCTTTCTTTTAGTGGTTTCACATGTCAAATTTCACTCAGGGGAATGCTTTTAGACTTTTGCTGGTGGGAATAAGTGTTGTGAAATTTTGTGCAGGTAATGCTGGCATGTCTTGATTTATATTGTTCCTTCAAATGGGGATCCATTAAGAATAATTTAGAAAATCCATATTTTGAATAGATTTTTTGGTAAGATCTTCTGTCGTGGAAAAGCAGCATCATGTAGAGATACTGAGCTAGAGTTATATCAAGTAATCTGCATGCCGGAAGAAATTCAAATGTGATAAGATGGTTCCCTATCTTGCTTGTTTGAATTAGCCTGGGAACTTTTGCATAGCGGTTGTGCTTTATTTGTGTGTACAAGTGTGTGTACATAAAATGGTTCACAAAAAATATAACTCTCCCTCTGAGAAATTGTTTGAAGGTGTCATTATGTATTAATTAAATAATGAGGACTTTCCAACTTTTGTAGACAAATTTTCTCAAAGAAGAATCCAATGCAGACAAAAACAGAAAAAGGAAGCAAGAAAAAGGTCCCATCCAGACAGAGCATAAAGTCAGAGCAAAGACACAGGGAGAACAGGTTTCTATTACATGTCAGTCATGCAAAACAGAAAAAACAGCAGTATTAAAAACACCTACAAAATGTGCCTCAAAAGAAACATGTACATGAGATACTGCACTGCCAGACAGCAGCGTACGGGGTGTACAGTGCATGAAATCAGAGAACACCTCCAAGGACAAAAGGTTAACAGCCATGATAAGTTCTTTTCTTGGGGGTCATTCTGTGACCACAGCCGTCCACTGTGGACAGTAAAAGCCTGTGATTTCATGCAGAAGCACATCCTAGAACTAAGATTTAAATGGGAGTGAAATAGAAAATAAATTCAAAATTACTTATGGACAACAATTTAAGAATAGGAACAAAAGGCATGCAAATGAGAAATCAGAATGATAAGGTCAAGTGAAAGGACTCAGAGGTTTACCTGAAAAATGGTGGAGTCATCTTTCATAGTTTCATTTATAGGAGGTGAAACATAGAAGTGAGTCATGCTGTCTGAGCTCATTATTTAGACTTCACGGCCACTGAAGAGAGGTAAACAATCCTACAGAATTATGACCAGTAAAATAAATGGACCTATGGAAAAAACTGTCTTTGACTATGTACTGACTCTGAGATGGCCATACTTAGGTGAGAAGAATCATGTGCAACAATGATCATGATAGAAAAGAAAGGCAGGTGTTAAAAGTTTGTACTAAGTAGAATAAACCTGCAAATATTAAGGGACCTTCTCAACCATGAAAACAAATATCTTTAGTGCCACAGCTTCAAAGCAATGCATGCCTGCTATGCATCTAGGATTAGATGCAAGTTCAGGGCAAAGAAAGGCTAGCTGGGGGAATTGCAGAATCATGGAATTGTTTGGGTTGAAAGGGACCTTAAAGATCATCTAGTTCCAAACCCTTGCCATGGGGAGGGAGACTTCCACTAGACCAGGCTGCTCAAAGTCCATCCAACCTGGCCTTGAACACTTTCAGGGATGTGGCATTCACGACTTCTTTGGGCAACCTGTCCCAGTGCTTCCCCCGCCTAAGTTCGTTGGTGCATTTGAACCCATTAAAGTATCAGAGGATATTACGGGTTTTGCTGTCAATTTCTTTTTTTCATTTAAGGAGAAACAGAAGCATAAAACAAATCCAGAAATTCGGTGATACTGATCTTTTACCCCTTCTAACAGCTCCTGAAATCTCATTTCCATTTCCTTTTCCATAGCTCCTATTAAACAAGCAAAATCCACAATAACTTTTTAACTGCACTCCAAATGGATTTCAGAGATTATTTTTCTTTGGTGTGGCCAGTGCTGAAATAATGCAGATACCTCTAGTGTATTTTTCTAACACATACTAAAAAGGAGGGGAATTTTGCCATCTCTTCCTGCTCTGATCCTGTCAAATTCTGCACAGGCTGAAATTTGCACAGCAGTTTGGTTTAGTTTTTAGGCATATGGAAATCTTATTCATTCTTTATTATAATTCAAAATATTGCTGCAATTATCCTCCATATCCAACCCACAATGGAAAATAGATCTATGGAAGGCTGAGCTAAGATAATCTTGGTTCTTTAGACTTCTGTGCACTGCTTTTAAAACAGTCTCTTCTCCATGTAGCCAAGGGCAAGAGTCTACATTTCTCTCCAACTTGTTGCTTTTATTTTGCACTTTTCAGTAGAGAAGTATATTTTACAACATGTAGGTTTCCCTCTCCAAAATAAATACATTGAATCACTGTTATTCTGGTAACTCTCCTGTTTGGAATCTGGACCTGGCTCCTTAGGCTTGTACTTTGTGAAATAAAGTAATTCCAGTCACAGAGGGACAGTAAGCAAGAGATCAGGATGTGTCTGGTTCATGGCTTTCCAATTTGATGAAGCTATGCTACCAGCATTTTCTTACTGATGATTACACCATTAAAAAAAATCTTTACGTTTCCACCCTCTGGTAGATAAGAAGTATAAAGGAAATGAGAGCAAAGTTTTCTACTTGGCAGTCAAGCTGGCCTCAATCCTGCAAATACTTTTGCGGTAGCTAAGCTTTACATACAGCAAAGCAGACCCCATTATAGGCCTGGTCATTTTAGCAGAAAAAAGTGTATGGCTGGTGATTGCAACAGTTGCAGGGAAGGGGAGAGGCATGATGAAAGGAAATCCTAGACTGGTTCAGTCCCCTTCACTGTGTAATTTACAAATTGGGTTGGAGGAAGCTTTTCATGTGTCCTATGGTCTAATTTGCAACAGGATGAATTTCGTCAACATCTACAAGAAGTCCTGTTTGTTCTACATGTGTGAATTGGTACAAGGTAACATTCTCTAAGTAACTCCTGACATTTGGTGTTCTTACCTGAAAAAAGAAGTTATGTACAATTGGAGAGCTCCCATCTAGTTATGCTTTAGCGTTCACTTTCAAAAGTGATACACGGAAGAGCCAGCTGTCCTTTTGAACAGGGAATATCCTGCCTTTTGTAAGAGGCAATTCAGAAATTGGTACAGAATGGACTCAAACATCATCTTGGATGACTGAGCAGAACTGTGGGAATATCTAGGATTTTGTAGCTTGTCAAAGCTTTGAGTCCAGATTTTTAAACCAATTCTAGAAGCAAAGAAATGTGCAAGACCAATGTCAAGACTCAGAAGTACTGTTAAGATAGTGTTAGAAAATTGTTACTCTTGCAAATTTTGTACTTTGGAGCAGTGACCTTGAAGGCTTGAGAAAGGTTTAATTCATCACTGCGGAAATACAGGTAAGTATTAAGAAATACTTACCATAATCCCTGCTTGTATAAAATGGGAAGTAGTGTGAAGAATCAGGAAAATGATTTTATCTTTGTTTATAGTGTTGATACTAGAATACTGTGTACTGTTCTGAAACCCTTTTGTAGAAAGTGAAAACACAAGTATCTCAAAATGGTTATAATGCTTTACAGTCATAAATTTAAAGACTACAACCTGTTTATATACACAAAATAAGCTTTTCATACCTAAAATATCATCCTTGATACTTTCGCCCCAGGAAGTCTCATAGAGAAAAACATAATGAGAACAATGGCCAGAAAATTTGAGCTACTAGAAAAAAATCACATATGCTTCATAGTGGTGATAATGATACCCAAAATTACCAAGAGAAGTGTGGGGCTCTCAATCTTTAAACTGAAATTGCCCAAAGTGATTCCAGAGCTGAGCAGAAGTTGTTAAACTCAGTATATGAATTGTTGGATGCCATTCCTCAGATGACATTATGCAGGAAGTCAGGCTGGTGGTGTAATAATTTTACTAATCTATCAATCTACAAGATTTTAATGGCTGAACTCTGCTATTCATGTGTACCTTCTTACAGATTTCAATACCATTATTAATATTTATCAAAGTGACAGAAATAAATTACAAATTACTTTCTACTCTTTAGCATTATGTATTGTCTGTTATAAGAGAGAAGGCAAAGTCATTACGGCATTTCATTTTCTGAGCAACTGTTCTACTCGAGAGTGTTGATGAATCGTAACTTGTTAGGGTGGCCCCTGCAAGTCTCCTTGAAAATATTAATGAGATTTCTGTGGTTGCAATCTGCCCATTAGTGGTAGGATAAAAATAAGCTTCACAGCTGTCAAGATTTATACACATATGTGAAAATATATCTGGGGAGAGGGGAGGGCATCAGAAAATGAGATCAAGCAGTTGCTTTAAACTGAGAACAAAAATATTTCTTGACCAATTTATTTCTAACTCTGATATCTCACATAAACCTTTAATAAGCTTCACTGTTAAGGGAACAAATGTATTTTGTCATTTGGATTTATTATAAGGAAGTTACAGTTTAATTTTAAGACATCTATAATAAATGTCTTTAAGGAGAGGTTGAATGAAAGTAACATTAAATCATATTACAGAAAGGAATTCTAAGAAGAAATAATTATTAAATTGCTGATAGTGAATGTGTTGTGTTTATTAAGACAAATGTGACAGGTTACATTTGGGGTTACCAGCCTGTAGTTGGAGTTCTAGAAATATTTTTTTTAAAGCAGGTGACATAATATCTGTGATGCAAAGTGAGCTGTCATTCTGTTCTAAGAAAAAAAAATGTCCAAACAGCTTTGAGTGCACAGAGAATTACATTGGTGAAAAAATAATCCACTCTTAGTTTTCCCTGGTTGCTGATTTATGAACCTGGACAATGCAATATTGCTTTAAAACAGAAATCTAAAATTCATGCAACTCCCTTCACAGAATGGTAACCTCAAATGCATCTTACTAAATGCACTTAATAATTTACTTAATAATAATTTACTTAATTTTAATCATAATAATTTACTTAATTTTAATCATGACTCTGATTTGCTGTTTGGAATATAATTTGGATTTACTTTTCACCAAATTTGCCTTTTTAATTAGTGATTTGATACATAACTCTCCCCTGAAAATCACATGACACAATATATTTGATTCTTTATTAAACAATGTCTACCGTTTTTCATATGACATGGACAGAAGCAGCTTATCCAGTGAAAAGTTTTGGCCTTCTGCATCTGCAGCAGTATAATTCTCAGTGCAATCAGGATTTCTCTGATGCTGGTTTTATAGGGGCTGAAGGAGACTCACTTTACACGGTAGGTATTATTCCATTTTACATATCAATGAATTTCAACGTTTTATGAGTTGTTGACCTTCTATAGTTTTCCAAGGGAAAGACAGATCCCAGGATAGTGAATTTAAATTATAATGCCAGTAGTCTTGTGTTTTATAGTCCCATTTGAAAGACCTTTCAGAAGCAGTCAGCAAATCCCCAGGGGTCTGTGGGACGCAGTGTGGAAATCACGGCACCAAAGGAAATGTTTGCCAGCCTCCACTGTGAGTGATAGAGATCTGTGTGTGTGTTCTGCAGGCAAAAACAGCCTCAGCTTCAGCTCCCTCCTCTCCCCTGCTGCAGTCACGCTGAAAGACCAGGACTCCCAATCCACCACAAAGCATAACTAAAGTACTTATCATTTAAAAATACATGGAAGAGGGAGACACCTGATTTCGGACAGTGTCTTATTTCCAGTCTGACCACAATACACCATTTTAGTGCCTGCTTCCAAAACAGTGTACTTTCTCTTCAGTGCAGGCGTTGACTCATGCTAAGGAATGTATTCCATTACAGCTTTGCTGGCTTGCACTGTAACTTCATGTAGAACCAGTTAGTTGCTGTGGTGACAGCAACCAACAAACAGAAAAAAATCATGAACTCTTTCAGGACTGGTCCGAGCAGTTTAATGATAGCATCCATGCTTAAAAGTGTAAAACTTTCTTGTTTTGCTCTCATTTAAAAGGAGACTTAAGGTGTAATATCATCCTAAGGCTATTTATGTTTCCTCCTGTGATATTGTTAAATTTTTGAAGCTGTAGAGACTGTAATCTGTAGCCATTCTTTCAAGAAAATCTGGAGTTTATCTCCTTAATAACAAACTGATCCACAGTTAAACTTGGTTAAACCCCACTGTTTTTTGGAGAGGCATGTGAAGACAGAATTTGAGCTTGTTGGTGTGGATAATACTCATCTAGTGCTGAAATCTGTACAATACTTTTATAACCTGAAATTTGCTATAAAATTCAATGGGGGTGCTTGAAAAATAATGTAGGATAAACATTGCATTGCATTATGTTGAAAGGTACAAACTCACCTAAAATTCACAAAAAATAAAAGTCATAACTATCTTCATTATTGCTTTAATATTTGATCTTATTAACAATTTCAAGACAGGCATAGTGTGGGAAGCTGTCTATAAAAAGGCGAAGATTTCTTATTTTAAAGAAGAAAAAATATTTTACAAGTCCATTATTCAGTTTTGATCTTCGTAATGTTTAGATCTGCAGATACCATCCAGTGACAATGAGATGGATGTAAAGTGTGATTCAAGTTACTGCAAGGATGCTGAGTTGTTACCTGCTTTTTGTCAAAGGAGATGGAGCTGGGGGAAATGATTATTTAGGGCTCCTATAGAAAAGGAGGAATTTGTGTATCAGGAGGAGATTACTGTGTTCTCTTCCCTCTGATTACTTTGTTCAGTTTGATGAATGAAGAACCAAGGGAAAGATGTCACTACAAGCAAGTTTGGCCTTTTTGTTCAATCCACTCACCAACTACAGAGACTGCTAAAATCTGGGAATATGGTTTTGTCCACTGCACTGTGACAGAACTGAATTTCTCTTCTTCTCTTAATGCATTTTGATTTAGAAGAGTGTTGCAGTTAAAGTTGTTCGTGAAAAACTCTTTCTGGCTGTGGGACTCTCAGATGTCCTGGAAGTGTTAGGAGAACTCAAGCAGGTTTCCAGCCAAACTACAGAAAAACAGCACAGTCCAGGCTAAAAAGGATCTTGAAAGATTATCTGGCATGGGAGAGGGAGCCCAGATGAGATTATCTAGCACCCTATCCAATTGCATGTTAAAACCCTCCGTTTATGGGTACTTCACCACATCCCTGAGGAGGCTGTTCCAGTGATTGATAGTTCTCACTATAAAAAGTTTTTTCCTAATTGAAGATGGAACCTCTTCTGGAACAACTTGTGTGTCCCATCCTGTCCCCCCACCCCCATCTTTTCCATGTATCTGCTTGTGAAGTGAGAGCCACTGTCCTATTTCTAAGAGGAAAATGTTCAATCTAAAGCGGTGCAATTCCCTTTGTTTCATCCACCTGGTACTGAAGCATTCAGAGAGGCTCTTTGGTTCCTGCCTGCTTGCAGCAGCACCTGTGGGAGGAGCTCTAGGTAACCCCACCAGAGATGCCAGCAACATGTGGTCACAAATGCTCAGGGGCTCATCTGAATGTCCTGCAATGTCATTGCCAGCCCCACAGAGATGGCAGAGGGCTCTTCCTGTGCTTCTGTGCTCCACCTGCAAGGAGGGTATCTGGGATTAGTGGGCCACCTGAGCTCAGACAGAGGTGGGACAGAATACAAAAATATGAATATGGGGTACCTTCGTGCAGGAACCTGCTGCGAGTTAGGGAGTGCCTGGGCTCACTCACCAAAGAGGAGGGTGGCTATGGCAGCGTTTGTGGGCACTTTTATGGTTGTGCATAGATCTGGCACTATACATACATGTTGTTATTCTCATTCATTGCCATTTTAATTGCCTAACTGTCAGATCCATCTGCCATGAAAAACTGTGCATGTAAAAATGAAGGCAGAAAAAACTGGCTATGGTATGAGTTGGAGAATTACTCTCAGGAGTAATACATGTGCATATATGTGCCTGGAAGGACATATATTTGTATGCATGTGTGTGTCTGTGTATTTCATTAATATATGCTGTATTATTGCTATAGTTAGGTAATTCTCAGCCCATTACTTTTATTGTTAAATTTGTTAATTTACCACGTATCCTCAAGGGACTGTATTGACATTGGCAGGATAAGCCTAGTGGCTGTTGTGATGTCTAGACAAAAGGAATTCAAGACAGCAGAAATACTTACTCAATATTTTCCTTCTGTGGGAAGTTTCTGTCTCACTCTTACAAGCCTTTTAATGTAACTTTATTAACAATTTAATATAATAACAAATGTGTGCTGTAACGGAATAAGTGTAAGCATTTTACATGTATTTACAGTTGGCTGGGCAGACTCTCCCTGCCTAACATCAAAGCCAATTTAATATTGTGGGTTTGAAATTAAACTAAGAATGTTAAGTCTCTAGGACTTTTCATTGCAAATGAAAAAAAAAATGACATCAATTGCACAGTATGGAAATCCTACACTATTTTGAAAAGAAGGTAAACCCACTCTTTGAACAGCAGAAAAAGAACAAAGCAGACACTTGGGCTATTTCTGTGTGGGCAACATAATCCAGGGAGGATCCAGGGATGCATCAATTTTAGGGCAGAGACAATCATTACAGTAAAAATCTTGTTTGAGTTTCTACCAAACCACCAGACAAAACATCCTGCTGCATCACTCCTATCATAACTGCTGCAACAAGAGAATTAATGGGAGGAGTGCTGATGGCTGTCTTTTCAGACTTGTGTCTTGATTTTTCTTCTCTCACATCTTCAAAGTTATTTACATCAAGGTGTCTTCTATGAAGAGGATCTGAGATTTGTGAATGAAGTCTGGCTAAGTCAGAAGATTATCATGGGAAAACATCAAGAGAAAAGAGGAATGGAAGATTAAAGGGCAGTTCAGAGACAAGCGGAAGGATATGTTAGTGAAGAAGTCCAGAAGACAGTGAGGTAGAAAAAGTGTGTATATATATATTTATATATGTATATATGTCAGTAGATAAAGACATTTTGAAAAGTTTCCATACTTATGAAGACTGAGCTGAGTGAAACTCGTCTGAGTCACCAGCAAATAACTTTGTCAAGATATTCAGTATTGGTTCATACTAACTACTCCGTCCTCTCCAGGGCTATGAAGGAGGTGTTCTGGTAGAACAGCTTAATTAAAATTAAAGAGTAAACCCAAGAAAACCCCCACACATTTCCAACAAGATCTGTTCCCTGCTATTGCCATCCCATCCCTTCTTTCTGAAGTGAAGCTACCTCCTTCATCTCCTTTCACTGTCAATCCCATCTTGGAAGATCCCACATTGCATTGAAGGATGCTTCAATCTCTTCTGTTTCACAGCCTGGCCCTGTCTCTATATTTGACAGGGTTTTTGCCAACATCTTGTTGTTTCCACTCCATACCTCCCTCTACTACCACATGGGCAGATGGGCCTCGCCTGTTATTCTAACTGCTACACTTTCCTTCATGATTGATTACAGATCTCACAATGTGAGGACAATGAAGGAAAAATAAATGTTGCTTGGCTTTGGAGATCTGCTCATCTTTATCTTTTCCAGCAGAGAAAAGAATGTAGTCAAAACCAGAAAGAGGAAGGATTTAGAAGACTAAATACCAAAGTTTTATTGCCCAGATCTTTTTTATATAGAAAACATAAATTAAAGAAGTGATATATATATATAACTAGTGAAAAGAAACAGAAGAAAGACTGAAACAGAAGAGGAGAGCTTGGAGAAAGATATCTCATTTACATATGTTGTATTGTTAGGAAGTTTAAAGATGCATTTTGTTCTGGAAGCCAGGAATACTTTTCTCAAAAACATAAAACTCCATCATGACCCAGATTATGAAAAGGCTTTTCCCTGGCCTTACTAGAAAGGAGAGACTATGGCAGTTTGGAGGCTGTTTGACAGCCTGGAGCGTGGGGCTTAAAATGATCTATTTTTTTTGGACTTGATTTTGAAGTTAGAGAATACACTGTCAGTCAGCAAACCGCAGAACACATGCAATCCAAAACAAAGCTACTAACCAATTTGCAAATGCAACTAAATACAGGGTTTTTCACAGTGCTTATCCATACTGGGGTAAAATGTATCCAAAGTCTATCAGAGACACTGAATTCTCTGAGTTCCTTTACCTGATTCCTTACTTTTATTTAACATGACAGAAGCTGTTCACAGTGCTCATATGAAACCTAGCATATAGGTGGATAGATGTATATATAGGTACACATGGCCATTCTTAGCTATGCTTTTTTTTTCTAAAACATGGTTGTGGATGTTTGAATATTGCAGCAATGAGTCATCACCACCGTGGTGCTTTTAACTGGGATTCCAGCTAGAACTGACCGTTCCTCCTCTGTCTGACAGGGGTCTGTGAAGACGCTGTGTGAGCTCCTTGTTCTGCCAACGTTTGCTCCATTCCTTGCTACTGTGTCTCATCCTCAGCAGTAGCTCTGGCACTCACAGTCTACATTTTCTCAGGCAAGGTTTTTTTCACTGCTGGCTTTTTAGAACTGATTACCAGGTGACATATTATAGTCAAAATGTGTTCTGTGTATCAGTGCCTGAAAGTTATCTCTATAAACTCCAGCTTTCTAACACCAATACTGTGCTCAGTTTACATATATTTGTAATTGAAAAGAAAAATAAATCTGTCACTAGGTGATATAGTGTTTATTTTTTGGGTGAGAAAGGTGCATAAGGTTGAGGTATTCAACTCTGTGGCATGCATTTTATGTGCATGACACCCACTAACTCTCCATAAGTAATATATCAAGTATTTTATATGCATGAATCATGTTTCCAGTTGTGTGTTTTTGTATAAACCACTGGAATTCATTTCAACAGTTTCTCTCATATCATCTGTCAACTTCCCAGTGAAGCCCTCAGTTTCTAAAACACATTTATATTATATTTATCCTTTATTTAATAGTTATCATTGCATACTAGTACTTCCAAGGTGCTTGTTCAGGTAGTTTAACAAGGCAAATATTTCCCTATAAACAGCAAATTCCATTACAAAAGATCATCTATTTATCTTCTCCTCAAACTGTTTTTTAAATTTTTTTTTTAATAGTAATAAGAAAATTTCAACTGGAAGGATGACAAGTGTTGGAGATTTCAGATATTAAATAATTATGACAGTTGGCAATACTGAGGAATAAGAAGTTTGCAGTAAATCATGCTTCTGTATTCCCTAACCTGTGATTTCAGATGTTCCTGTTTCAGTCTTTACCAAATCTTTAATTCTGTAGGGAAGTGTAATCCTGAAAAATTTTGTTTTTCTGAAAGCAGACTGTTGCTGTAGCAAAATATGATGTCTCAAATTTGACTACAATGGAGGTTAAAGAAGAGCGAGATATTTTAGAACATAAATCATCCCTGCAAAATTACTGAAAATGCTGTTTAATAAACAAAAAAGGGTGGAATTACATTTAACTGGAAACTTTCCTGTTAATCGGAAGCCTCTTTCTTTAGTGGAATCTACCGGCTCATGTTTTCCATTTAAAATTATTTGCATCTCTCTTCCAGGTACAAAGTATGTATATTTTCTTTAACTGCATCCTTACACTCATGTAACTTAGCAGATGAGGATGGCCTTGGAGTACACAAGTAAGCCACTTGCCTGGGTTTGTCTTCTTCTGGATACTCTAGGACAGCTGCCCCACTCAGGAGGAATAATGGGAGGAAAAGAAATGTGTTAGTCTGAAGGTGGCACTCGGTTCCCACCTGGTGGCTGGGCCCTCCTGCTCAGACCGCAGTTCCCATTGTCCCCTTACCCTGATAGGAAGTCCCCTGGTGTCAGTGCAGTGCTGGGTTGGACAGAGCCATTGGCTAGTACACTTGAGTTAGTCTCCAAAAAGGCATTTGACCAGGTGACAGTAAATTGATTTGCAGGAAAAAAGTAATGATTTCTATTGTGACTGGGTATAGCATTGCAAATATTTGCCTTCATCTGGTATCCCAGCCTACAGCTGCCTCTGCCCTGATGGGAGCCTCTCAGCTCCTCTTCTCGACCCACCAGCTAAATCCTGGCACTGGATTTAGAAATTCACATTTGAAAACATCCACATCCAGGTCCATATCAACTATGTGATGGAGCATGGCTGTTGGACATCCTCAGGCCAGCAGCAACCCAGCTGGCTTTGGGACCAAAGGCAGTATTGTGTCAATGTGGACTCAGGTTAATTAGCTGTCCTAAGTGGGGCTAATTTAGCTCAGGAGCAGTGTTGCAAGCTACAGAGCTTTATGGAGTCTGTGATGGCACACCCCTGCGTTAGAAATGCTGGGAGCTACTTTAGAGGCTTTTGCTCCATACTACATGGCACAGCACAGACACTGCCCTTTAGTCTCAAAGAGTGTGTAGTGATGTGCTGTGATACCTTGAAGTATTCAAATGGCCAAGTCATTTGTACACCTTCACCTCCCTCAGTCTCAGAGCTGGATTTTTTAATGATTATATTAAATATTACTCCACATAAAAGCACTTCCTGTGCCAGGGGCAAGGTGTTACTTAGCATTGTGGCAGACTCCAGTCAAGAGTAAAAAGTTGTTTTCTTCTCTTTTTCTTTGCATCAGAGATGTCAAGGAAAGTGCAAGTGGCTTCCAAAACTGTATTTTCAGGTTTTCGTAGTCCTAAAATTCATGTAATGAATGACAATAATTAAAACATTTTTCTTCAACTGGTAGCCTAATTTAAGTACAGACATCATAAAAAATAAGTGACTACTTCCCACGTTTGTATAGCACAGGAAATCATTGAAGCTGATATAAAAGTGTCACACAGAGTCATAAGGATGATACTGTGAGGTAAGTCTTTAATTACAACATCTCTAAATATTTATCCAACTGTAAAAGACAGTGAGCATCTTGACTATTTGGGAAAGAAATGTTTTTTCTTTTTAAACACAGTACCGCAAATATGACCTCTTTTTCAACTGGTAGCTGAAAATGCCTTTCATAAAATCTAAGGGGTGCCTATTTTACATATTTAAAATGCAAAGCAAGTTATGGATAGCCTGTCAGTAATAAAAAATCACTAACCAATCCAGGAATACGTTTCATGTAATTCTTTTGATGAAATGGTTAAATGTATTTGAATTGAGGATAACACATGTGAGTAGAGAAGTTTAATGATCAAGTAGAAATAAACATTTGCAAAGTATTCTACTCCTTTTGCTAAGGCCCATCATCCACTGAACTCTACCTCAACTGAACACTGTTCTGGTGTCAGGTTTTGTGCCCCATAGAGAGCCCAAGGTGCCAAGAAGGCACCACTGTTGTCCATCCTCCTCTCCCAGGACAGGATGAGCTATTCTCAAACTATTTCTGACAGACTACTTTGAATATACTCATTAATAATGGAAATTTTTACATGTCATGTGTGAGCTTCCTATGGAGTTATTTCCAGTCCCATTCTTTTTTTACCAAATAATTTTTTCCACCACTTTATACTATGCTGTGTGTTTTTCACATAAATGTTAAACTAGTTGCCAAGGAAGCAAGAATTGACTATAGTTAAAACAGCCTGAAGTGCTTATTAATCTTCAACTCAGGTGCTGGAATGGGAAATACCTTGTTCAGGGAATTTTACTTGCCTGAATCCCAAGCTGGATTGTTTAAATGCAGCTGTTCCTGCAGTGTGGCAGAAGTGGTGACTGTCCTTGCAGAATCACACACCAAATTGTGGTGATTGATCAATCCAGATGGATAATGCTAAATAGAGCTCAGAGGGTTAGAAGAAGAAGAAATTGTATGAATAAAATCCACCATTGCCATTAATGTGCTCAGGCACAAAATTGGAAAAATTACCGAGTTCCTTAGAAATATCTGTGGTTTCTTACCAACTGGAAGCTTGTAACACATACCAATACTTTCAAGATATATGGCATAATACTTCATGTGTCTTTGAATTTTATGCTGTGAATTAATTTTTTTAATATGCTGGTATTTCTTACATTTTTTTTTCTTCTAAAACTATTCTAAGGAGTACAATCAGACACTAGCAACAGCACAACACAATTCAAATGACCTTCTTATAACACTGTAAGTGATTCAAAACAAAGAAGAACAGCTTACAAAAAGCCTTGAGTCTCTAGGTGGGTGTGCTCAGACTCCAGGGCAGCCTTTTTGTTGTGCAAGGGGACCAGGAGGAGTCCACAAGGAAACCTTTCTGACAATGAAGTCCAAATACGATATCCATATGGTGATGCTGAGGTTTTACTCCCTGGCCTTGGTTAGTCCCTCACCAGTGCCTTGGAGCTGGGATTGTGCATCTCAGCAGTGCCACCACGTTGGAATGAGGCCACTCCAGGGATGCAGGGCTGGGGCTGAGATACAGCAACATGGGGAGGGAGGCCCAGGTGGGCCAATGTGGAAGGAGCCCTTGTTGTTCTGCTCCCCAAGAGCCACAGGGGAAGGTTGGGGTGTCTCAGCAATTGGAAGGCTCTCTGGCTTGTCCCCAGCAGGGACTGCTGAGCGAGGCAGGACCTGGTCTGGCAGGAGGCTGTGTCAGGCTGACAGCCACACTGGGTGATGCCTCTCTGGGTCTGCGCCTCGGTGCTGGCTGGGAAACTGCCTTCTCCCTCTGCAGTGCCCTCTGGGTGCTCAGGAGCAAGACTTAGTACTTTTGTGCCACCAGGTGTGGGTTGATTCCTTCTTCTTTTGTCAAAGGTTGGAAAAGGAGATCTGGATAAAGGAGCTGCTGCTGTTGGCTGCCACCGGACCTCAGGGTTTTCTGTATGATTGCTCAAAGGGAACCTCCATCTTCTTTTGCGGTTGCAGGGAGAGCAGCAGTTCGGTGCCACATTGTGTCCTCTTTGCTCCAGTTCTGGTTTGCCCTTTAGTGTTTTCCTGAGTATGCACGGTGTTTTCAGCTATTCCATGTTAAACTTGCTCTCCATTCCCACTGCCAACTGAAGGTGGCTCCCCAGAGGAGTACTTTGCAGTTGCTGCTTATCTCAAGCTCAACATTTGTACCCGCTTAGAGGAAGGGCAGATTATTTTTCCCGTGTCCTTCTGCGTTGCCTTAATCTGGCTAGCAGGAGGTAGGTGCGTGCGAGAGGCATGGCTGCAGGATGGATGCTGTGCTGGCTGGCTGCCCGACATCCATGCCTGGGCTTTGCCCCTGCCATGTCCCTGGCAGCCGTTCCCCGCTGGGGTGGCAGGGGTGACGCCCATCGCTGTCCCAGCCACTGCTCCACTCTCTTGCAGGGCGCCTCCGCGTCCGAGTGTAAAATTAACCACTGTCTCTGTGTGCCCAGGGCCGGCTTCAAAGCCCTTTGAAATTGTGGGGATTTTTCTACCCACTTCAAAGGACCCTGGCTCATAAGCGTGCAGCACAGGGTGCACCAGTTAATTTTTAAACTCCCATTACCGGAAAACTTCTTGTAAAGTGTACCAGAGCATAAGGCTGGGGACGAGCTTGCTGGAACACTTGACAAGGCACAGATGAACACCTGGGATTAAGAATTTCTTTCTTTGCTATTTATCTTTTTATGCCATGCACATGCCTTTTCATCATTCCTTGTAATCATTTACCTGTGTTTTCTGCTGTCCTGCACATTTAGTGCTTGGTCATTCCCCTTGCGACACCTCACCCAGCAATCCACAGGACCCAGCGAGGTCTGCAGGGCTTTCCTGAGCTGATCTTACATTTCTGAGCAGCCCAAAAGTTTAGAAACTCTTGGCATACTTGAGTCAGAACCACACCACCACATGGGCAGCTCTGCAGGAAGCTGCTGCTGCCGAGGACAGACCATGGGCAGTGTGCTCACTTGTCAGGGTGCTGGGCAGCCTTCCCTCTCTGCCTTCCTGCTTCCTTGTCTCTTGCATGGCTCCCAAAATATCTCCCCCACTGCTGCTTGGGATGCTTACTGTCACAGGATGGTTACTGGCAAGACGAGAAGTTATTCAACAGTGTACAAAGGCTGCTATTTTATTTGGCTCTGGTTTATGAGGGGTATAAAGATATGATGCAAGGTTAAACAAACAAACAAACAAACCCAGAGAAAACACCTTCCCTTTATTTAGTTTTCCAGGAGAACCTCATGTCTTTGTTTCATCCAAAGTCCTCTACATCCCCCATTTTATGTCTTAGATCCAATAGTAATAAAGTTTAAAAAAAAATTGAAAATAAATTTTTGAAGTAGTGCAAAGAACATTTGCAAGTAGGCAAAGAACATTTTATTTATAGCGCAAGGAATAAATAAACATACCTCTGAATTGAATTGGAGAGTAGTCTCCCAAAGGAAATAGTGGATATCAAATTGCTTGAAGGATTTAAAACTAGGCTGGACAAAGCCTAATATATGGCAGAAAAGAAGCCTGCCTTGGCAGGAGATGGAGTGGATGACTTAACCGGTCTTTTCCCTCTCTAGTCTGTGTTATTTTATGGCTTGTTACTGTAGATTACTCAATGTTAACAATGCTTATTTTCTAAAAACTGATTGCCAGAGGACTGTGTATGTCCATGTCATTATACTTAATTAATTATCCCCACTTAACAGAAAGGCACGGGAGGTGCTAAGCAGTTTTAGGAATATTGTGTAAGTGTCTCTGTTTTAGGGCTGCGTATGTAAGAAGAATGGCAAACCCATCTATCAGCTCCATTGCACAAAAGGCACCATATATGTCACATATCACTATCACGCTTTTTCCAGCATCACAAATTACAGCAAAATTCTTTGTGGAGTCTTTTTGAAAACATTGAAATTGGGTTTGTATCACTAAAGGTAAAACTCACTTTTTTTTAACTATCACAGCGTAATGTCACAAGGCTCTGTGAGAGAGGGAAACACACGGTCTGAATTGCTTCTGAAGTGGGCCCTAGATGAAATACCATATTCACTTTGGAAGTGTTTATAAATGACATTAAAAATGACTGGCACCCGTTGTTCTATCTTATTTGGCCACAAAGGAGCTTCACACCTCCTTACATAAACACACTGAGAAGCATGTGGGCGGAGATATTCCACTACAGATTTAGGAAGTGTTTATTGGACATTGGGTAAGTCAGAAGATACATTACGAGGGAAAGACCAGACATATGCCAAAAACTACACAACTATTACTTCACTTGATGTGAAATCTGTGCTATTAAGAAAACAGACAAACACTGATCAGGTAAACACAAATGACAAATATAGGAGAGCCTTCCTTGGTTTGGCAGCTGGACTAGATGAACTCTAGGAGACTTACAGGAGAGAAAAAGTGCAGAGAGAGGGAGATGTGATACACAATATAAAAATATCTAAATATAAAAAAGAAAAATTCTACAGCATCTATAGCATAGTCTACACATTTTTCTGTGTAAGAGCAGTGGACTTTCAGAGAGGGAAGCGTAAGTTAGAGACATTGAGAATCTTTCTAATAGAACACTGAAGAACTGGAATATTTTGCTTGGATAGTATAAAAATCTACAACAGATGTCAGACAAACATCCATTTAAAATGATTTAGGTGTATTTGATATTACTTTGGGCCAAAGTACACCAGATGATTCCTTCATAATCCTTTCATCCTTGCTGTTTATGAATTTGTGAATTAATGAGAAGGCAAGTGTGGAAAGAAAAATCCTGGGAGGATACTTAAAACAGGGCTTATGAGATTGGCGTGGAAAAGACTTGCATGCAATTATTTATAGTATTGCCTAATTTTTAGGCAATAATTTGTGGTGCTGCTAAAAAAGACAGAAATTGGCATTTTGGAACCATTACAGGATTTTTTCAGTTGTCATGTTTGGCATTGTAATCCAGAGCACACGAGACATGAGTGCCAGAAAGGTGCATTTACAGAGATATTGAGAAGTCTGTGGTAGTCCTCATTTGAGGATCCAAATGCTCCTGGAGTGTGCAATTTGATTTCCATGAAGGGATTACAGACAGGGCTGTGCTTATCAGAGGTAGGAAGATGCCAGCAAAGAAGAGGTGTCGTTACCTTGCCAGTTCTGTGTCTGTTGAAAATACTGTCCCAATATTTCTCAAACTCTTTTGTTTGCAACACCAGCAAAAGTTTTGCCAGTGCTTTTTCACCATGTTAATGCATATTGGCTTGTGGCAGAGGGCACATTCCACATACAACTAGTCTAAATCATTCCATTTTAATATCTGGGTTACCACGGGGAAAAGTCCTCCTATCTTCTTGGTTATTTCTGCTCCATAAACCTTCAGTATTGCTTTAGGCTATCAGAGTTTCACATCTACAAATGCCTGAAAAAGGCTCGAAACAATCGGTACCAGATATGTTGTGGATCTCTATTTCATTCGTCCTTATTTTCAGAAGATCAGAATGAAAATGTAATAGCACCTATGATGGAGAAGCAAAATACTAGCTATATCTAAAGATAATATATCTAATTTTGCCATTACTAGAAGCTGTTTGCAGTTTCTTTTTAAAGTTTATGTTCCGTTTTGATAATAATCAACATAAAGAGCTATCTGTTCAGTGAGAATATGGGCTTTTTTTCTCCTTCCTTCTGTAGTGAAAAATTTGTGGATTTTTCTTTCCTTACCTGGGTTTTATGTCTTCCCTTGCTTTATTGCTCTCCTTTTAGTTCGCTATGTTCTCCCACTGGAAGGCACAGCACAAATAACCAAATACAAACTATTCCCTCATCAGATCTGCCGCCCTTTACTGATATCAACAAACATAACTACCATAGTGATGAACTCCATAAAGTGAAGCAGAAAACACCTCCCAGAATGCCATCTGTTCTCTGCTGTGCCAAAAAGCTCTGGTTCATTGTTCCCCACAGCTCTGCTAGTATTTTTTCAACAGCAACTTTTGCTAGCCAAGGCTGAGCTATTTGGAGAGTTCCTTGGGCAAAATAAAACAGTTGGTGGAACAAACTTGGAACACTGTCACTCTTATTTTCCAGATCTCTTATTTTTCCCCTATACCCAGTAAAGCCGTTGCAATACTAACCTCTTCTTAAAGTTGCACTTCACAAAATTATTCGGCTGTTGATGTTCCAGTCCCATAGGGTTCAAAGCCCATTAATAGCAGCAAATTTAACAGAGTTTTCCTGGAGTCACATGTTCACATCCACCCTTCTGTGTTATCACCCTTCCCTTCCCTTCCCTTCCCTTCCCTTCCCTTCCCTTCCCTCCTAGTGTAAGAAAATAAACTGAATCAAATTTCTGGAAATGTGCAAAGCAGACTTCCAGAGATCATCAGGGTCCTCCTCCGATGTCGCAGAGGAGAGTAGGTGCTGGAGGAGGTGAAATTCATCAGAAGCAACTGTCCCTTCTTAGCTGTGCATCAGAAATCTTCCCATTAGAAGAACTCCATGTACGACAGAAACTCGAGGGGAGGAGGCTTTGCTCAGGAATCACGAGCAGAAGTTTCCTGTGGCTCCCGGGAATGGCAGTGACCCAGTGTGGGTGAGTGTGAGTGGGTGCTGGGGGCAGCACATCACAGGGGCATGGATGGAAACCCCAGGAAAACACCCCACAGCCTCTGATGGTTTCTCCTGGAGATGGGGATTTAGATAATTTAGTGGTCTGCATTTCAGCTGCTTGCAACAGGTGGGTGACATCTGATTTATGTTGTAACGAGCCTCTTATCTCCTCTTTTAGATCAAAAGTAACAGGACACCAAAAATTGTCTGTGCTGTGCTTTTTCCATTTACAAGTTTGAACAAGTCATTTTGGCTGCTCTGGTTTTGGTGAAAATGAGGAACAGCCAAACATAGCCTCTTAAAACCAAACCAAAACACAACACAATAATAAAAAACAATTCATGCTTCAAAACAAAAGAAAACAAAACAAAAACTTAAAAAAATGTCTGTCCTGTGTGTGGAAATGTGTGTGAAAGAGAGGCGAATGAAGTAGTTCTCCAAATGTTGTATAATGATCAATCTTGCCAGGGATATAGGATGGATCAATTGTCACTTTACATCATTACCACATAGCTGCAGCTTCCCAAAGATGCTAAATGAATATAGGAAATAGGAATTCTTTCCCTATTTTTTATTTCCTACATATGAAATATTTCATCACAATTAATTTTGGAATGTATATTAATGTATATTAATTTTGAATTTCTTGTTAACTAGAAGGCACCAGTAGTGACATTTGATCAGATACAATATACTAATTCAGATAAAACACTTTACTTAGCTTTAAGTCAATTAAGTACAAGAAAGACTGAGACTGTTCCAGATAAACTAATACTAATACTTCTAGGTCCAACAGTTGTAAGTACCGAATGCTGTGGTAGCTTACTCTGATGTCTATGGGGCCATTCCAGATTTGATTTTGTGCAATTTTCATCCATAAGCTGCAAAAACAATTGTGCACTCTACAGGAGGAAACTTATTTTTCTCAAATATAAAACATGAACTTTTAAATAGCTGAAAGAAAATGTGATTATCAAGCACTCAGCACTGCCAAGTCCACCACTAAACCATGTCCCCAGGTGCCATATCTATACATCCTTCAAATGCCTCCAGGGATGGTGACTCAACCACTACCCTGTACAACCTGGTCCAATGTTTGACAACCCATTCCATAAAGAAATTTTTTCTAATATCCAAACTAAAACTCCCATGGCACAACTTGAGGCCATTTCTTCTTGCTCTATGGCATGTTACCTGGGAGAAGAGGCTGACCTCCACTTTGCTAGAACCTCCTTTCAGGCAGTTGTAGAGAGAGATGAGGTCTTGTCCCAGCCCTCTTCTCCAGGCTAAACAACCCCAGCTCCATCAGCTGTTCCTCACAGGACTTGTGCTCCAGACTCTTCACCAGCTCTGTTGCCCTTCTATGGACTCGCTCCAGCACCTCAGTGTCTTTCTTGAAATGAGAGGCCCAAAACTGGACATGGGATTTGAGGTGTGGCCTCACCAGTGCCAAGTACAGGGGGACAATCACTGCCCTGGTCCTGCTGGCCACACCATTGCTGACACAGACCAGGTTGCCACTGGCCTTCTCGGCCACCTGGGCAAGTGCTGGCCCATGTTCAGCACCCCCCAGGCCCTTTTCCCCAGGGCAGATTTCCAGCCACTCTTTTCCCAACCTGTAGCACTGCCTGGGGTTGTTGTGACCCAAGGGCAGGACTCTGCACTTTTCTTTGTTGCACCTCACACAATTTGCCTTATCCCATCAATCCACGCTGTCCAGATCCCTCTGCAGAGCCTTTCTACCCTCCAGCAGATGAACACACACGACCAACTTGGGTGTCATCTACGAACAGACTGAGGGTGCTGTGCCTTCGATCTCCCTCATCCAGATCATCAATAAAAATATTAAAAAGGACTGGCCCCAGTACTGAGCCCTGGGGAACACTGCTGGTGCCCAGTCACCAGCTGGGTTTTGTTCCATTCACCACCGATCTGGGCCACACTATCCAGCCAGTTTTTCACCCAGCCAAGAGCACACCCATCCAGGCCACAAGCAGTCAATTTCTTCAGGAGAATGCTGTGGGAAATGGTGTCAAAGGCTTTACTGAAATCCAGGTAGACAACATTCTCAGCCTCTCCCTTCTCTGCGAAGTGGGTCACCTTGTCATAGAAGGAGATTGGGTCAGTCAAGCAGGACCATTGTCCAGAAATTTTCAGTTAATAAACAGTAAAACTTTTAACAATGTTCTCCCTCTTTAGCAAATGTTTGCTAATGGATTTCACAATAACAATACGTGTTTTCAGGATAAAATCACACGCAAACTAAACATGTTATATTCTGTGTGGGAACACGAACAATTTTCTATCTTCACTAAGGATGGGTTGGACACAAACTTTTTTTGCTGTACTTATTAAATCATATTGCATGTTTCCGTGTTGACAGGTCTGGCCTTCTTCCAGCATGCTATTGATACAGAAGGCTGCGTACTTTCTGACACTGGCTAATTTTTGAACAATGTTGTTTATCTGTTTTCTGGAGACACAACTGTGTAACTGATGGCTTTGTTTTATCAACAGGATATATTAATTTTACTTGGTTGCATATGCAGCATGGCAGGGTATCAAAATGACTACCCAAATAACCATGAAAACTGAGTGGTTTGATTAGTTTAAACTCTTGGAATTCTTTAAAAAATATTTCTCCTGGCTTGTCCCTCTCTGATTCCATTCACTGCCTTCTTTCTTTTTGTATGGACAGCAACGGTTTTCCAGGCAGGAGTCATAATATGGCCCAAGAGCCTTTTTAGCTAATTAACCTCTCTCCATAGCATACATGCAGCCAAATGAGGTCTCAGGTGTGAATGAGGAGTTTTCCTTCTAGTCCTTTGAATATTATTTTAAACTGCAGTTTAAAATAATAACAATTTTACGTCATCTATTTTTTGCACTGCTTTTGAGCAAAAGCATTTCCAGACAAATTCACTTCTTAAAACTTAATTTTAGGAGAAATTTCTGGTGAATGCCATGCTTGAAGCAAGACTCATCACAATGTTGCTCATTGTTGAGTTTTGATTAATGTTCCCACTCAATTGCTGACTCACTCTCTTTCCAGCATGTGCAAATATTTGGTTTCTTTCTTTTTCTGGAGCACGTTCTGTAGAGCCCACTGCTGTAGTATCCAAGCAAATTTTCAACATCAACAAAAATATTACCAATACAGTACAACTTTTGTGACATCCTTCTTTTAAGGATCTGAGACTGCTCAACCCAACCATCTCAGCATTCACACTAAACAACTAAGTGTTATTCTGTTGTTTTTCACAGAAAAGAGAACAGTGGCATATAGCACTGAGAAATCTCTTAGTTCAGGTCTATGGCTGCAGAGTAAATTAGAAGTGATGTAAAACCTCCAGGCATACCAAAGGCGGAGCTGAGGTCTGCAATTCTTACAGAGACAGCTTCACAAAACTTACTTACAGTCAAATATTTGATGCTAACAAAAGTGAACCAGTTGGGTTAAATTTCTTAATGTCTGTGGTTAATCTAATGCAGGTTGTCATATATGAAATTAGGTAATTGGCTTTTGCATATAAAAATCATCTTATAACCAAGTTAATAGTTAATAAAGTTGTTAAGATAGTTAAATTGTTAAACACCTCCTCTCTGTGAACCAATGTCCCTCCCCAGCAAATGATCCATTGGTGAAAGGAACTTGTGATGTACCTTGAAATTCACCAATCATCTTGCACCGTGGGGCAGGACGGTGGGGGGATTCTGGGAAGAGCCAAGAGGGTATAAAAGTAGGATCCCAGAGTCTCTCTCCTCCATGAGGCCAAGCTGGTGACCATCTCCCTGCAGCTGCTAGGCGTTAGGTAAAGGGGGCTGAGGGGCCTTAGGCCTATCTCTGTTCAGAGACCTCTTTTTTTTTATTTTAAGAAAATTTTGCCTCAGATTAGCTGAGGTAAATACAGCGCTGAAGATTTCTGCCGTGGGCACATACCCAGTTTGGCACCAAGAGTCTCCGATCCTGTGCTCCCGGGGTTTTTATATGGTTTTAAATTAAGAATTCGGATGCTGTTATTTTCCAAATTATTTTTCTTGTAATAAACAATTTTTTTTAAATTAAAATAAGAGTTGTTCCTATTTCCAACAAGGTTTTCCAGCAGTTCAACCACATCCATGAATAAACCAGTTTTCCTTTCCTTGCAAGTCCTTTCTTTTTTTTTTTTTTTTTTTTTTTTTTTTTTTTTTTTTTTAATTTTTTTTTGCGTGTGGTGTGTTTTTTTNTTTTTTTTTTTTTTTTTTTTTTTTTTTTAATAAAGCTTTTTTAGGCTGGCTGTAATCTGAATCTCATTCTTGATGAGCATGTCGAAAATAGAACTTCATTCTCCAGCAACTTGATAGTGAAGCAGACATCTGGTGCTCTTTTGCTACTTTATGCTTTTCAATAAACTTTCAAAGACTGCAAGATATGCCTTAACATAAACTGTCCTTAGGGAAAGTCTAGAGGCAGAATCTTTCGAAGTCAAATGACCACCTGGGTCCCTGAGTCACTAAATTCTCGTATCATGGCCATGAAGTCCCTCTTCTGGCTGCTTTTTATTTCTTCTAGCTTCTTTCTTCTTCTGCATCTTTCCCAGGTGTCCAAGCAAGTAGTTATGCTTCAAGAGTACCCCTGGTTTTCCCAGAACAGAGCTAATCTTCTGGGAACAACCTACTCTACCTGTGTGATCTTCAGAGCGCTGAATGGACATAGTTTTGTATTTCTTGAGGCTCTCCCTGGAAAATCTAAATACCCATGCATACATTGAACTTCAAATGCAAAAAAACAGGTAAAAAGCCCCTCACCAGAGAAAGGGGTTTTTTTTGGTTCCCTACAATCAGTGGTTTCCACACCAATCTTTTTCTGAATCAGTATGAAATTACAATCCAGCCCCCAAAAACACTTGCATGAAATGTCCTGTCCCTCATTCCACAATTTATAACACTCAAATTATAGAAAACAACAAACAAAAACCAGTCCTCACCCCCTGCCCTCCATGAAACAAAGTGTCTTTATAACACTGAAACTTTTATTGCTGATGCCAAGGACAAACACAGGTTTCTGCTAATTAGAAGCTGTTATGAATCCTATCTCAGAAGTGCCTCTGGAAGACATGGCTTGATTGCTTTCTGGAATCAGCCGTGTCTCCCAGTGTCCAGGGCCTGGCAGAGAGCCTTCCCTGTTACTCAATAGTCACTAGGCATTTCTTCATGCCCTGGCCCCTGTGAAGAACACGCTGTTATTCTCTGATGCACAGGAGGTGCATATTACAGCACTGTTAAGGTGCTGCGGTTTATATTTTCACTGAGTATTTGGGTGGAGAATGCTTTGTTGCTATTCAGTCATCTTGAAATCACTCTTATTGCACATCAAGTTAACCAAAGATGCAAATAAAAGCATTCATTCATCGAAACCAAGCAGACCATGCAGCCTAAAAGGCTTACAAAAGACAAAGGTGAAGAAAAGAGAGGAAGAGAGTACGTAATCTGTTTGAAATATGGGACAGCTCAGGGAGAGCATTGCGTAGGCAGTGTGACCACACTCGGTGGGAACATTCCTGGATTGCCACCAGTCTCATTACTAGGGTACAGACCAGGTATTGCTCACTTATATTCTAGCTGACAATGATCCAGAAGGCTTCTGTGTTGTTTTTTCTTCAGGGTCACCTCAGTTGGACACACAGCAGACCACAGGCAACTGGGTCTCCCAGTCAGTGTCCAGACACTTCTCTTGCTCTGTAACCCCTGTATCTCTTGGGTTGCAATAGCTGTAGCTGGTCAGGCCCAACCTAGAGCCTTCCACCCATTTCCCAGCAGAAGTGAAAGAGATGAACTCTGACATGAGGAAGACTATGCTTTGAGACAGAGACTTGCAGGAGAAAATACCTTTAATGTATTGTTATACAGCAGCTTCCATAAGAGAGGAAATACTGATTCAACCCGTGGGCCATGTGGCTCAGCTTTTTCTCTCTCTCAGAACCAGAAGTAGGTCCCTTTGAAAAATGAGTCAAAGCAAACT
Source organism: Eulacestoma nigropectus (assembly GCA_013397775.1). Lineage (NCBI taxonomy): Eukaryota > Metazoa > Chordata > Aves > Passeriformes > Eulacestoma > Eulacestoma nigropectus. Next base: position 643,323 of record VZTE01003945.1, on the reverse strand, counting down.
CCCTTTTCTCTCCTGCAGCAGTACTCTCCCAGCCATCATTTCCACCTCAACTTATCTCTTGAGCTTTGAAATCACTTGAAATCAAGTGATTCTCTTTGTGGCTTATTTAGTAATTCCCAGGATCTCCCTTCCAGGTACTTGGTCTGTCCCTCCTGAACCCACATAAACTTCATGCAATCACATGGAGTTCCTGTGTGGTACTGAAAGAGCCGGTGACTCCAGCTCTTCCAATTCTACGATGGGCACAATGTACATTGGCTTGTTATGCGCCTGCATGTAGCAGTTGGTCCACAATGTCATTCTGATACTGATCCCTTTTCTGATATGACTGCCGGATGAAGACATTGCATACCAGTACTTGTCAGTTATTATACCAGGAAGCAGCAGCAATGAAAACCTGCTATGCTATGAACTACCAGGGCAGCTTAACTTCACTTATCCTTGAGTGTATAGATGGACTGATTTTGAGCATTCATCTATATAAACACAAAGTGACTACAGTAGTACCTATTTACCATAAAGGGGCACTTCAAAAACAAATTATTATTTGTGAAGCATTCCTGCATTTATAAACTCTATAGAATTTTATGTGGGAGACTTATTTTTAGAAAGCTGAGAGCATGTAGTGAAATACAAGGCAAAGGCTGTGTAGACTACCGTAACCTGTTGTATTCAGTGCAACCTTAATATTTGCTTTTTCAGTATTATTCTGAGGACTTTATCAATAACAGAGATTAATCCAAGTTACATGATTCTGATTTGGAGCCAAATGTAGCTGAAATCTGGGGTAGCTCAGATGCATAATATCTGTATAAGAATTGTCAGAAATACTGTGCTGCTCTCTCCCAGCAAATACGGAGTGAAAGACACATATGGAACTTCAAGAGTGAAAATAGAACTCCCCTGGCACCATCACACACTATAGGGGTGTGTGCTAGTGTTGAAATTCAATAGAAGAGCTAAAGTTATAATATCAATTCCATTGCTATCTTTTAATTAAGAACATTAACATTTCTGTCCTTGGCATCTCTCTTAGGACTGGCCCATACTCCAGTATGGTGCTTGTAACAATTTAGAACACGACTTTTAGATCTATTATATATTATGTCTTTCTTATAAAATGAATGTTAATATAAAATATACCCAAAATATCTCATTATCTAAACATAGAAGTCCTAGATTAAAACCATACTTTAAAGATGAATACCGCATTCCAGAAGAGAATAATATATATTATTTTAAGTATATAGATGAATTTACATATCTAAGAACAGCTCCAATTTTTCAGACCTAGCCTAGTGTCACCATTGTCTCTATAAACTACTTTTTTGAAAATTCCTAAGCTGTTACACAACCAGTACTAAGCCTTACAAATAATTTGCTCCTTTATATGTCATTAGTGTGCCAGTAGCCTGCAGAAACTGAGTCTTGAGCATATATTTTGCACATTTCAACAGTTAATAAACTTAACCTTAAAACTCTTTGAATTTAACTGAGCCATTGATTGGGCCACTGGTTGGGGCATCTACAAAATTCAGCCAATATTTGCAAGGCTGAGTTATAATTTTTAAGATTTTATTTTGGGAGTGAGACACCTGAGCAAAGTCAAATGTCCAAGAAATGCTGAGCACACAGTAATCAGACCCTTCCTTTTCCTATATTGGGTATTTGAGTCATATAATAACTCCTTGAAATTTAATATTAGGATAGTGAGGTTGCCTACCAGATTGTGATGGTAGAGAGCATGATCCGTGCTCCAAAAATATTGATTATTTTACTTGTTTAAGGTTAACTCACAGGATGCATTAGACAGCACTTGTATGTGCCATAGATTTGAGAATGTACCTCTAAAATAGGCAAGTTTTCTGGAAATTCATTTATAGCATAAGCTTCATAACAAAAGAAGTTTCCCTTTGCAGGAGGAGATAAAAATGTAGACTCTTGGAGGACAGAAATAATCTTCTTATTAAAGGGCGTTTTTATACAGGTTTCTTGCTGGTATTTTCTTGCATAAGGAAAAGCTTTGGTGAAGCTTTGCTTATTAGCATTGATCAGTGTGAAGACTGGCTACGCATATTTCTGAAAAAAGAAGAAAAGTAGAAGGTATAACAAATAAATGGCATTCAGTTTGCAGTAAGGACTGCTTTAAAGGTAGTTCAACACAATTTTGTTTAGGTCTACCACGCATCCTCACCGTCACTTGTGGGAAGCCACTATTTTGCAATTAATTTTCACAACTGCCCACAGATAAAGAAAATATTTATCCATATGTGGGAAGACATCTTGAGATCTCTGTGTGAAAAGGATTGTTCAGATATATATAATATTTTTCTTCCTTCAAGTATATATGATGGCATTTGTTCCAGAATTACTTCCTTGTCAAAAAATTTCAGTAACTTTTGTGGGCAGATGTGAAAATTAATAATAATTAATAATTAATAATTACAGACCAGAGCCATTAATAATAATAATGAATGGCTCTGGTCTGTAAGAAGAGTTGCTAAGAATGCCCCTGTGTGTCTTTGGGCAGTGAATACACCTCTCTCAGAGGAGTCACCTATATAAGGGTGGCTGATGTAAACAGTGGCTGGCAAGACAAAATCATGACCTTGGCATTCAATGCTTCCATGCTTCTCTAATTCCTTCCCACAGGATATGTGCAATTCTGCTCTAAGCAAACAGCACCTATATTTCCCTCTGCTTTGTTCAGTGTCTTGCTAAAGCACTGCATAACACTAGGAAGATTGCCAAGTCTGCCTCCAGCCAAGACTACTTTGAAAGACCCCTCTGGACTTCATTTGCACAGGTGCAGCCCTGAACATAGAGGAAGATTAACAGTGTGAGTACCTTGAGCTCTCAGCTGAGCTCCATGTAGGGATCTGATGAACTCCAGTGAGAGAGACACGCTAAAAACTGCAGGAGTCATTGCAGACACGAGAAATTACGGAAGGAGAGCGCATGTACATATTATGTATATATTATACGTGCATGTAAGAGACTGATTGCTGTTAGTAGAAAGATTTAAAGGACTTCAGCAAGCTTTGGATCAGATCATACTTTTTTTTTTTTTTAACTTTGGGTACAGAGCTTTTGCTAGTACAAGGTAAACTGGTTTAAGTATTTCCTGTGACTCATTGAAAAGTAAATGAGCTATTTAATGCAACTGCTACGTTCATGTCAATGGATATAATCTAACACCAGCCTAACTACACAGGCAGAATTATATAAATCACTGCTGAGCTAGTAGCAACTGATAAGATAATTGCTAAAACAACTTTTACAGGAAAGTAGTCTGTGTGAAAAAGCAGTGTTGGATTGATGTTTATTTAATGGCTGTGTGATTTCAATTCTGGACCCTTGTTTATTAACCTTACCCGCCTAATTTAAATAATGAGATGCTGTGTGCTTTGCTGTGTCACTGAGAACATTACCATGTGCTGGTCTCAATATAGAAGGAAATGCTTGAGATGTGGTTAACTGCGCAGTAACTCTGCTCCTAAAAATTAGAATTTTTGAGCTAAAAGTATGTTCCACTTTTAATGAAACACAGAAAAGCTTGTCATTGAATTTCTATACCTTCTACCACAGCTACAGAATAATTGTGAAATAAGAAAATGTTCCAAATATCCTTTCAAAAAAACCCTGGAAACCAAAACTGGGCACCCAAAGTGACAATGGCTTCTCTGGATTATTACAATGGAAGATTGAAATTGTTTTTTGGCATCTTGCAGTCATAATATGTAATCAGATATATATAAGAAGTCAGTCTGATACATTCTGGATACTATATACAATGAAAACGGAGAAGTCAAAAACATTTTCATTTAAGCCTTGTCTCTCAAATAAAAATTATAGAATTGCTTTCAAGTGGAAAAACAAAATGCAACCAAAGTTCTTAAAATGTAGGTGAGTTGTATATCAACAAAAAACCTCTTCCCATGATTGCTAATTTAAGTGAAACCTGAGGCACTAAAAAGCTAGAAAAACGTCAAGGTCATTGCCAATAGCTTTGATTAGCAATGAAAAAGGGACACAGGAACAGGCTAATGATAGGAGGACATCAAATATTAAAAAGGAGCTATTGATTTAAATGTGCTATTGCTAAAACTAAGTAGCAGTAGGTATTGACCAAATGGTAGTCTGTATGTTTATGACAATGTATCCACCAAATTATAAGTATTTACCTGATTTTCCCAGTTGTCTTGTAAATGCTACTTATTCTGTATTTTTTGGATTTTTTTCATTTTCTTTTTTTAAAAATTTAATCTGAGTTTTAAAAACAGAATGAAGTATGAGAATGAGCATACCAACCTATTTGCAAATCATTACACAGTCATTTATATTTCTGGTTTTAGGAAAATGTAGAAAAGGGAGAAAATAATATACATTATTCTAGGGACACATTTTTATATTCCAGTTCCCAAGGAAAGGCATCGATGTGTAAATATCTCCTAGGTGCAAGGATGAGTGAGTATACGTGATGTGAAGATACATACCTTTGCCATGCACTGGAGATTTCTCCAGGAAGACAAGCAATAGGAGATGGGAAGTCCGTCCAGGAAGCTGAGATATCCCTTTGATTGTTCACAGGGCTTGGACTGCAGCAAGGGGGAATAAGTTAAGAGAAGTAACCCTGAGTTTACGTCCTGACTGGTGTTCCTCCGCTGCATTCCAAACTTCAATGTTTTCAGCAGAAATGCCCACCTGCAAGAGCCCATTGCCAGCTTGTACAACAGATGTGCATGCCAGGGACACTTGCACATCGTAAGAAGATGGCAGAATGCTTCCAAGCACGAGGTTTAGCTGGAGATGAGGTCATTCAAGGGTGCAGTTATTCTCCAGATAAGCACACTGCGTGTTTGTCTTTCGGCCTTGTGCCTCTTCTCTGGGTAGTTACAAAACAAGGGATGAAGTGAAAGTCACCTTTCCGATAGACTGAACCTCTTACAGGATGAAATTAATTACTTCAGTGGTTTCTGTGAGGTTTAATTCTTTGCACAGATATGGAAGAATTAAGGATAAACTAATTTTATTCTTGAGGAAAACACCAGTGGAAATTATAGACAAATGGAACTCCAGCAAGTGCCAATTCTATTTTTCACTGACTAAATCTGGTGTACTGTACATTGGCTTCAAATAAGTTGTATAATTATACTAAGTGTTGCAGAAAATCAGCTCAGATGTTTAGCTAGTCACTATGAGGTTACGAACCTAATGTTTTTATTAAAAAAGAAAAAAATACAGACAATGTGAATGAAAATGAAAAATTTATTCTTTGCAAACTATGATGGCTTCTAATTAGGATAGCACAATGAGTGCATAACATACCTTGGCAAGGGCTGGAGCTGTCAACAGAAACCTTTAGGAGCTATTCTGCAAAACACTGTTAAAATTCAAGATTTTCCAAGTGGAAAACTTCACATGGAAACACATTTACTTTCCTATGATAGTTTGTCTCCCTGGAATCTTACTAATGAGTTGTGATTGCAAACTGAGTCATCTTTAGGGCCTAACATTTCAGTTGGTGCTAAGTAATTTGTAAACCGTTTTAGGAATCATCCAATGCAAACATTAGAAAAAACACACAGACTGTGTATCCTTATTATTCTTGGTAACTAAACTGGAAACATCATGGAAGAAAACTACTGATAAGAGAAATTCAGTTGTTAGAGTTAGAACTTACTAGAAAATTCATGGCAGCTGTTTCATAATATGAAAATGCAGATAATTTCGCAGGGGAGTGTAGGTACTGATTGCCAGAAGGAGGATGCTTTGTGTGATTTCAGAATCAAAGAAAATAAAGCAGTATTTTAATCACCAGCACCTTCTAGAACCAAGATGAGCATTCTCATTAGACTCGGGGGGACTTAACACATTAATAAGTCTGTGGCTCAGTGAATCTCTCAGATAATTATCTACAATTCTACATAGCATTTTGAGGCTTTACTTTGTAACCTCTAAGCTTGGGACTCTGAGGATTTTTTTGCATGCTTAGTTTGTACCACAATGATGAGATCTTTGTGGTGTGCTGAAATGCAAAAATCAATGTACTCAAGGAAAATAAGTATAAATAGAAAATACTAATATAGGAGTGGATTTAAGCACTGGAGAAAGTAGTATAAAAATAGTTTCACACTAGCAGTGGTGCAGAAGTGATGAGCTATCTTGTAAGTCCATTAACTCTGTGACTCAGTGAATCAGATATCTAGAACTCTACGTAACAGTCAGTGACTTCTTGCTTTCTTCCTGTAGCCTCTAAAATAATTACTTTTTAACACTAGGTATTTTTAGAATCCTTTCTCTCCCAAGAGTGATATGACAAGTATATAATGTAGAAATCACTGAGGAAGCAAAATATTTATTTCAGATTCACCTTTGCCATCACTAGCTGATTTGCAGTCGTGGCACAGAGACTGCTGTGATGAGAGTAGACATGGAACAATCTCTTTAGAAATAAGATCAGAGGTGGTTTAGTGAGGCATATTAAAATGTGGGTGCATGTATAGAAGATGAAAGGTGTTTCATTTTCATATGAAAAAAGTCTGCAAAAGTGTTCCTGCATTTTGCCTTGACTTTTAAGTGAAGGCAAAATTAAGAACCTAAGGGGTTGGTTGGGTTTCAGAAGGAATGTTCTGTGGTATTCATGGTACAGTACAGTCATATATAAAGAGTTACAGAGGCATCAGTGAGTGAAGCATGCATGCAGACACGAAGCAAATAAAAGTTTCAGCTTTCCCATGGATCACTCCATGAAAAAGATGATGATGATTTACTCCTAGATGCACCAAGGGAAAGTGGTCCACAGATCATGGCACTGTGCTCAGGTAGCTGAGAAATGCACAGTGACAATTTTTTGGCCTGCACATCTTTAATGGCAAATGAAGCCCCAGACAGGATGTACTCAGAGAAAGACGTCCCAAGCTTCTCAACAAACTCTGCAGAGCTGACATTTTTTGTTGAGACTAAATTTGTATATTCAGACACATGGTGTCATTTCTGGTGGTGTCCCGTGCAGAGCCAGGAACCAGACTTGATGAACCTTGTGTGTCCCTTCCAGCTCCAGATATTCTATGATTCTGTGATTCTATTCTATTCCTTTCTGGCTCAGCAGAGACCTTTTCCCTGCCTGATGATGCAGAGCACATTCATCTTTTTCCCCCAGACTGAGTGGCACAGTGAAGCCAGCTAGAATGCGGAGGACTAAATTCTGTCTCTGTTATCTGCAACACTGTCACCTGCCTGTGCTGGACTTCCATTCCTCTCCAAATTATCTTAAGACATGTTTCTGTCCTTTCCCCTTTGCTCTCACCACTGACATGCCTCCCAGAGGCACAGTTTGTGGCACAACAGTCCTTGCATACAGAAATTCAGTCAAGGTGTCCACTGCCTGGCACACAGGAGCCCCTACAACGCTGCAGAGTCACACCTTTTCCTTTATCAGCTGTTCCTACCCTCTAGGGCATGAAATATGAATTAAAACTGTTGTTTGTTTGTTTTCCATACAAAATAGTACGGATGAATAAAGTATTTTGTTGGAAATGTTTGCTCAAGAAAGTCAGAAATTTTTCAAGCTACTGCAAGCCTAAACAATTACTTTTTTTGACTGAAAATATTTAGGGATAATGAAAAAGTATTTCTACTTTTTAAATGATTTTGTGAATATTTTTGATGTTTTGACACACAGACTACCAAGTTTCTCTCCCAGTATGTACCAAATAATGCAGAACAGATAAAAATATGGAAAAAAACCCATTAATTTGGACACAAATGAATTCACCTAAAAAAGAGGGCATAATCTCTGTGTGTGTATCCACCTTAATAAACAGTAGCCATTTTGCAGAAATCTCTATGGGATTGTCCAGGGAATTTGTTGTAACCTGTGGTTAATCATTGATCATCTTCCTATGCAAAAGTGCAAGTCGCATGACTTGGTGAATAGCATATAGGAGAAGAATGTAATAAGTAAATATTTAGCCACTAGCTTATTATTTCCATTCCTATCATGTAGAGCAAACAGTACTGTGTACCAACTGCCACTTCCTTAATAAGGAAAAAAGGTAGTAAAGCTAATAAAAGGTGATTTTTATTGCAGAATAGGTAGCATATTTTTCATGCTTTAGCTTCACTTACTATACAAAGACTCTTCTACTACTGCATAGTTTAGGTATTGCCTTTGTTTGCAGTACAGTTTGTATACTTTTTTTGAAAACTGTTGGAAAAAATCTGTGAAGAACTTGCCTTAAAAAAGAAGTGAGGACTTTAGAACTATCTCAAAGTATATAAAAGTAAGTGCCTGAGAAATGTTCTGGGCACTTTACCTTTGGGTGTTTCCTGTTAAATGTTGTTTCCAGTATACAATCTGTGTGCTTTAAAATGTTACATGCTGTTATTATGAAGACAAAGAGGTCTACAATGATCTCATTGCATGATTTATAATTATAAATGTAACCACAGATGCTTCATTTTCTGAAGATCCTCCTGAGAATCAAAATACAGGAAGTTGGCCTTAGCACCTGCACCCAACCACAGCCTTGGAAATATGTGTCATTATATAATCAACATGAGCAAGCCATTTAGTCAAAATTGGGAACACCCAAATAGGCTGTGCACACTCAGATGGAAAGACAAAGAGCACATGTATTGGTGTGTTATAAAACACACAGTGCAATTTTTACATAGAGTAAAATGCTGAAAATGCTCTTTTAAGTAACTTCAGCTGTCACTTAAACTTCTTTTACAATAGTATGTAACCTTAGATGTATTCTGATTCACAAACAGTGTTCTGTTTTACAGAGTACCTACTCTAATAAAGTCTGACATACAGCAACAAGAAACTCAAGAATGCACTTTTGTTGATTATTCAGTATTTAATAATCATCCTTCCTTTTTTTCTCCTGCTTTAAAGCTCTCAGACATCTGGGCAGTCAACTGGAAGAAGTTGTTAGACATATGTGACTAATCATTAATCACCATTAACAGGGAAGAGCCAATAGTCAAATGAGATACACTTTGGGGGAAAAAAAAAACAAACTGAAATTTATTTCCTAAGCTCTTTGGCACAAGATTAGACAGCAAAATATGTTTATGGTGATCATGGTAAACCTGTGAATTATTCACAGTTACTGTCCTACCTGTGTGACTTAGTCACAGGTAGGAAGAAGATTTTTTTTGCCAGAAACCTGGTTTCATAAGTCCCAAAAGGGCGAGAACCTCCCAGATGGACACGACAGTAAAAGCAGTATCCTGTGTGTTCAGCAGTTATCTCAATTCACTTGGCTTAGCTCAGTGGGAGTGTGAGCCATCCCAGCTGGGCTAAGAGCTGCATCCTGATCTGACCAGGAGTGCAGCTGACCTGCCTGAAATCTGCTGGACTAAACATCATCCCCAGGTTCAAGCACCAGCTGATGACCACCTGCCTTCAGTTTAACTAGTGCTTAATAAGAGATACCGCCTGGTGAATGAGAATGGTGCCAGGGAAACATTTGAGCTGTAACTTTAGATAAGAAAGCATGTTAGTGAGCAAAACTGCCAAAGAAAGACCAGAAAGATATAGGTTAAGGTCACATGATAAAACCAGTGATAGCACAAAGCCAGTTACTGGGTGGCCTGCCCAAGGTGAAAAGAATTCCCATCACCTTTCCAGAGAAACTTTTAAAATAAATCTGCCAGTACTAAGCTGGAATGGTGTTTGGGTTTTCTTGGAACCAGACTGGTATTTAATTTCCCATATTCCCAACTCCATTACACTGTGTCGCTTTTCATTTCCTTGTGTTGGCCTAAAAACATAGAGGTGATTATTTTCTTTCAAATTGTTAGCTGAATGCACGTCTTAACAGAATAAAAGTGTTGTAGACTTGGATATTTTAGGCTGGAGTATTTGGTTCCTTACAATATTTCCTCCTGAAATGTCACATTTATGTATGTTCTTGAAGAAATACTGGAAAAATTTGTTTATACAATATTTTTGAGGGCCATCCTCTTCCATTTTTGGACGTTCAGGTAAAGAGAAAAAATAAATCTGTAGAAAGGACCATCCCTCAGATCTTGGCACAAATTGTTTACTTCTGAACAGTTTTCTCAACACTCAGTTTCTGATCCATAATGCATTTGAAACTTCTTGGATCATGGTGAGTTTGGGCTTTATTACAAGTAATTTTTTATTGCAGTAATCTATTTTTGCTGTCTACTTAGCCACAGGATATCTCATTTTTTTATATGTTTATGCCAAGCTGATAACAACACTATGTCACACAATAACTTAACATAACAATTTAAACGGTTTAAAAGCCAAAAAAAAATCTAGTCTTTGCATTTCTTCAACCAGACAAATACCATTGATGATTTCTACATTCTCATTTCCATGGACTTTTTTTGCAGTTAATGCAAACAAAAGTACACTCAGTTTCTTGCCTGAGGCTGTCAAGAAAGCTGGGATGAGAAGCCCCCCAGGCTAAGATTTCCCATTCATCCAGCTGACCTGTGGCCATGCTGTGGTTGATGGGGATAGTCCCTTGCTTCCCTGTTGCCCTGGCTATGGTTTCCTACCTGTGTTGGAAATGCCTGTGTTGGCAGCAGCAATCATGCAGCACATGGTCTACTGGCTTCAAGCCACTCCTCTGAGGGCCACTCTACATCCGTGTAGTATTTTATGAACTCATTTTCAGCTTTGTTCATGAGCTGGTCCATCTCTGCCTGTGGCTGGACCCTGCCTTGTGCATCTTTGTGAACCATCCCCAAGCAGAAGTGAAGCCCAGACCCAGCGATGAGTGTGTGGGATTCTGGCCATGAGGCCACCAGGGAGGGCTCTGGCTGATGCTAAGTAGGTGTTGAAAAGGCCTCGTTTGCCTGGGGGAGTGTGTGGGCTGGCCAGAGTTTCCAGGGTCTGGGTCACCACACCCTCGGGCTGCTTTTGCAAAGGCAGCAGCTGCGCTGTCCAAGGAAAATGGAATAAGATGCAGCTGCTGTGTCCAGTGGCAAGCTCTGCCACTCCTTAATGCATCCCAGAGACTGCTGCAGCTCCCCAGGCTTTGGAAAACATGTTCCTAGCTCAGATATGATACGCTGACTCTGGGCTCTTATCAAATGTTGATTCACTTCAAATCATGGATACATGTTGAATAAATTAATTCATTTATTCATTAAAAATGCAGGAAATAGCTGCTTATTACAAATGCAATTGTCTTTTGGTCTTGTAATTTATCCTTTTTCATTGTCTACAAACATTAAATATCTTAGCCCATATGACAGAGATTTATAACATGTTGAAAACACAGCTCTTTTTAAGGCAATCAGCTTGGGTGATATAGAAACCACGACTTTATTTCATTTACTGTGTCCTGTAATATAGAACAGACAAATTAGTTTTATATTTTTTTTATTTAAAAAAAAAAATCTCCTCTGCTCTAAAAGTTTCTCTGACGAAATGTTATAGTATACTGAAAAAACACCTCAAAGTTTATAATGGAAAGACTGATACACCAATGCTAAAAATTCCAGAGGCTCTGCTCTTATACTACTTCTGTTTCCAAACGAAATGGTCTCATCAAGATTATTGAAGTTGAACATTGACTATATATTTAATTTCCAAAGTTCTGGAGTAAAATATCCAGTTTAACAGAGCAGCTGAAGTCTCACTCTCCTACAATCTTTGAAAGGCTGGAATTTTGCAGCTGTGTTTGTGACGTGGAAATTTAAATAGCTTTAGAGAAACAAGAACTGAAGTTGACACATTCAAGTTGTAAATATGATTTGATAATTATAGTGTCTGTGATCTCATGTAATAGTTTTTCCTTCTTATTGCAACATTTTTGTATCAATATTTTTATGTTGGCTCACAGCTTTTATTTACATATTCTGATGTTACCAGAAAACAGTACAAAGTCTCTGAAAATATTTTCCTTTGGTAATTATGGGATGCTTTACTTTAACCTAATCAGATTTCAAACTCAATTTGCTTAGTTTCAGAAATGGAAAGTTCTTTTTAGAAACTTTTTACTGTTCATAAGGGATGCTGCTGGTAACTCACTAGGAAATAAACTGCATTTTAGCAGCTCCTATTTTATTTAGAAAGCTGCAGCCCTTAGAACTGGGACATCCTGGCATGCTAAGATGTAGGTTAAATTATATATATTTTTGAATTTCCAAATCAGATAATCACTTTCTTTAATACTTTACCAATGTGATCATAATAAGCCATGAAACACTTCTGCTTCTATGTTCTTGGGAACTTTTGCAGAGATCAAGAAAGACGCAGTACATTTAATATTTCCAAAAGGAATTATATGATCTTCTTATTTCACCAAAATGTCAATTACATAAAATTATGGTTATTATTCCTACCTTATAAAAAGCAAAGACACAATTTAAAGCTCTGTAAAATAATCCCCTGTTCTGAACCACGCCCATCGTTAGTAGCCCCCTCTGCAGCTGGAACTGCTGGTGGTGCTCAGAAGAGAAACTACCATAAATCTTCTATGACGTTTCTTCTGCTATTTTCATTAATGTTGCATTATGTCATGCTGCATTTAGACAAAAATCGAAATACAATTAACATGCCTAAAAATAATTTTAAATATTATGATCATTGAGTGATTTTTTAAAATAGTGAACTAAATTGAAAGATTATAAAAATATTATTTTAATTTTAAGATGATTGATCTATTAAACAATGTGTACATGTAGTTAGGCAACTGAAACAATTATTTTGGAGCACATCTTACAGGAACCATAGGTCCAATCTTACCATCCTTTTTTATTGATTGAAGAGGTAAAAAAAGAAGTTTCTTATTTTTTTCATAAAGCTTTTTTTTCAATGCCACATCAAATAGAGGCCTTTAAAAATATCTAATGGTTTCACCATTATTTATTGCAGGCTTTAAATAACATCCAGGTAGCTCATGTGACTTGTTATCTCCCTTTCATGTGTATCTGATGAGCTGATGAAACTGAAATGTCCTTCTATGGGCTGGATAGCTTAACTCCTCTCAGTCCTAAAATCCTGCAAATCCTAAAATTAAGAAAAAGATTAATTCCATTTTCAGAATTCATTTCCAAAGTCATATTCCTACAACAGAATAGACTTTGGCATTCACATCTGGATTTAGATGTCTAACAGCCCGTTTTTTTTGCGTGGGAGAAGGTCGATGGCAACAGTGAGCATTTGCCGTTTCAAAGATCCACCTTTGTTTAGATGCCTGAAATCAGGCACACAGAGCTGAAAAGTCAGATCAGCGTTCAGCAGAGTATGTTATTTGCCCCTGTTAGAATTGCCATGGTGCTTATCTTGCCCATTTTATTTTAGAAGACCGTCTGGTCTACCAGGTGAAAATGCCAAAAGACTTGTTCAACTTTATTGACTTCTTCGACATTCTCACAGCTCTTCCACTGAAAACCAGTTCTGCTTCATGTGTGGATCAGGTTAATAGTCCTTTTCCTTGACTAATATGCACAAGTAATCATAGAAGTACCTGGGGACCTATTGTTTTTGCAGAAATGAATTCTACTGAGGGAGGGAGTAGAATTTATCCTCTATGTAACAAAATTTCCCCAGTCTCCTAAAAATTCTGTAAGTAATTCAAGATAGTGGGGTTTAGTAAGGTTTTTGAATACAATCTCTAAGCAGGCAATATACATTACATCTGCAGTTAGGTCATTATTCTGTCACTTAAAAAATCTTGGGCTGTTGTCCAAGAAAAATCGGATGACTTTAGATACTACTGTGAAATCATCCAATTATTCAAAAAATGTCAGCAGTTATCTTGGCACCATTAGATATCACTAAGCCAAGAAGATGTCATAATTGGAATACACTGGAAATAAACTAACTGGTATTTTGTGCAGATCCCAGTTAGTTTCACAATACCTTTTGGAATAGTCATCAGTTACTGAAAAAAAGCTTGCAAATTGCACTCATTAAAAACTTTTATTTAGAAGACAAGGAAGTCATCAAAACATAAAGATCCCATTATTTAAGAAAAAACAGCCGAGTTTATACCGACTGTATATCTTCTGTGTAATAATTCTAGGTATTTACATGGCCTCATGCTGAAGTTTGATGTGAAACTTTGGCAACAGTTCCAGTCCCACAGTAAACCTTCCCTCACTTGGCACTCTTTGGACTACTGTGTCCAGGCCTGCCACCCTTGACCATGGTCTTAAACCACATAAGATCTTGTTGCTTCTGGAACTTGGCATCAATCCATATGCTGACAACCTCGTCTGGGAAGTGTACCTCTTCTCAGAGGGGGCTGACTGGCTTCCCAGTACTGTGCTTCTGCCTAAACAGACAATAGATGCCCATGGGAAAAAAACCAGTAGGTTGCAGTAGCTTCTCTCCCCTCAGAACATTCAGTACTTTGTGGACTGCAAAAATGGGAGTAAAGGGGAACTTTATTCCAGAACCTCCTTATCTCCGGTAGCCTCCTTGCCTTTGATTTGCCCCAACCAGTTTTTCTTATCCCAGTGGCTCCTTGTCTTTAATCCTTTCTGCTTTTGATTTCTTGTGTACATACTGCATGGGCAGGGCTGTGCATGAGAAAATACATTATTAATGTTGCTCTTTACCTTCCCAGGTACATGTGATGATTCAGATATTATAAAAATAGGCTTCACGGAAGTTTCCCAACAAATAATGTCTCACTTTAGCAAGAAGCAGAATCAACACAGAATTACAATCTACCCAAATACAGTGGGGTAGAGTTCTATGGGTACAGACCAGAATTACCAGGATTCAGGTCATCACCACATACAATGAGCTCCTGGAAACAGTCTCTATCTTGTAAAGGATGAGAAATGCATAGAGAAGAGAAGAGAGAAGAGAAAGAGAAGAGAAGAGAAGAGAAGAGAAGAGAAGAGAAGAGAAGAGAAGAGAAGAGAAGAGAAGAGAAGAGAAGAGAAGAGAAGAGAAGAGAAGAGAAGAGAAGAGAAGAGAAGAGAAGAGAAGAGAGAAGAGACCCTGACATGCATAGTCTATATACATGTGATTTGAAGTGATTTTATGGTTTTGAAGTGATGTCCACAAACTGAAAGACAAGTTCAGACTATCACTAATCTTCCCATCCTTTTATCACGAATAATCTAAAATTCTATCTATTCTACCTATTAACCTAGCAATATATAGTTTCAGCTTCTTATTCTTACATGGTAAGTTGTTACTGATTTGTAACCTTACTTTGGGAACCACTGGCTGAAGCAATCAAATAAAGACCCAGATGTCTTTAGACAGGAAGCCTGAACAACATGTATTTTCTCCTTCCACTTTTGTTTTACTGAAGTCAAATGAATGAAAACCCTCTCAAATGCCACTTTTTCACAAAAAAAAAAAAAAAAAAAATTTAAGCGGAAAGAGATGTGGTAAAAAACTGTGATATTGTAAGCGTCTTCTTTTTAACCACCCATGATCTAGACCACCGTGTCTTACAGGAGAAAAGTACTTTTGGTCTGGTTTTTGGATGTCCAGATATTAGTAAACTTGTTCTACTCAGGCATCAGCTCCTTCCCAGCTTCTCCTTCCATGGAGATGACAAAGTTTCTCAGCACTCAATAGTGATTTAGTGTAGGGTTTGCAGCTTGAGCACTGTTTCTTTGGGATGTATATACATGGCATACAGATGAGAAGGGGAATTTTGTCACCTTTTGATCACTCATTCATACAGTAACTGAATGGTATTATTTGCACACCTTTTGTGATGGGATAGCTTATGCTCTCTAAACTGAATCTCCATACAAAAAGTCTGTATTCTAAATATTGGGACATAAACACCAGATCCTGAGAAAGACATAATGCAGTTTCATCACCAAAACCAAAATGAAAATTAAGTGCCATTAGCTTGCTAAGAATGTCCGTTTCTGGGACAGAGCCCTCAATAAAATTTGAATATATAACAACAAACACCTAACTGGCTGACATTTGGTGTTAATTATTTGTTAGCAGTTACCACACAGTGATATCTGGCATCACCCCTTTCATTAAATTTAGAGCAGGAAATGATTGCATTAACAAACACAGCAGTCCCATGAGCACTTCAGGCTGAGACTGCCACTGAAAGCAGTGGCCCTGCATCACCCCCATCCCTGCTGCCCCTTGCTCCTGCCCCAGAACCATCCTCCACTCTTCACGTAGGAGTATCCTGCGTGGTCCCTCATCCCCTGGGCTGAGGCACAAACCCGGGTGAGAGCTACCCTTGCAAACAACCCCAGCTGTCTGGGTGGGCACACAAGTAGCTGTGCTGGTACAAAGCAGGACATGACCTGGAAAGAGGAGGAGGAACCATGGAGAAAAGTAGAGGATGTGGTACACTTGATTTAGCCTATCTAAGTCATCACAGGAAACTGCAGGAGCAAACATTGGCTTCTGCTTCACACATGCACAGGGACTGAATTGCTTTATAATTGACTTCTTTATAGTCAGATATTTCTATTTATTGCTGAGGAAGCTCAGGTATATTTGGCACTTTCACATTTATAATGGAGCAATAACATTAGTACCATTCAAAAGGCAATTTTGCATCTGAAAATCATGTAGTTTTTGGTTAGCATCCATTTACAAAGGACTCTACAGTAAGTATGATCAGCCTGAATATCCATGAATAGGGAGCAGCTATGCCTGGGAATTTACACCTGCCCTTCTTAATGAATTTACCCTCAGAGACTTTCTAAACAGTCCTTAATGGTAATGGCTTCTCATTGCTTACTTTTCCCTGTAAAAAGCTTTGTGAGGACCTTCACCCTTTACACTTACCTACCGTTCTTGTGAGAGACCACAGTATCTAAACTGGGTATAAGGAATAACTCAGATTAATAAACCTGGATGAATTTCCAGGCTCTGTAGTTAAAAACAGGCTTTATCTTTGACAATCATTATTTAAAATGCTTATTACATTTTCCTAGCACATTTTATGAGAGTTTTCTCCATCCAGTTGAGATTCTTGATTATTTAATCCTCACAGCTATGTCTCTATTAATCCTCATTTTTTCATTCATCTGTAAAAATGCCATCATCTCTGATTCTCATTCAAAGTGTAGTTGAAAGCAGCAGTATTAGCTACCAGATCTCTATTTCATTACTACTCAAATAATTTAACAATGGGGAGAAGATTCAGGGGGACAGATCAGAGAGAGCTGCCAAGCTTCTGACTCAATATATGACAAATTTTGGGATAGGATAGCAGCAGATTTTTAATGAACAAAGAGCAAATAAGTACTTTTTTTGGTAGGAAAACAGTTTGTTCACTCAGAAATACACCTCATACATGAAGAATAATTCTCTTGGACCCAAACACATGGCTGGGAGACAGGAGGGATGAATGATCCCTCTGTTTCCCTTGTGAATTTTCTGTAAATCCTGCTTCCGTGTAGCTCATTGCCTGCAGAGTGAGAATCATCCTTTCCCTGTTTGCTCTGATGATTTGACATTCGGACATATTTCATGTCCTTTTCTCCTCCCAAACTGAAATAAGTTCACAGCAACAAGACCTGTAGGTACTGTGTTACCCACATCTCTTCATGTCCAGGGAGTAACTTGGGCGGCTTCTCATTCAGCTTTTTGCTCTCTTATGCCTCTGTTACAAGATCTCGTCTGAACCTGCCAGAACCAAAAAGAGATTTTCTCTCCTACACTTTGAATGATGCCAAGATACATTCATCTACCTTTAGCAAGTCACTAGAAAGAAACTGGGTCATCTTTATTCCTATCCCAGCTCCACCCATTTTGCTTGCAATTCAAACTGTTGTAATTCAATCTCCAAAAAAATTTCTGAAAACTGTGTGCATCAAAGGGATATTTATGCAACTCCAGGAAATGCTTCATCCTCTTCTCCAAACTGCAGTTAGTCAAAAAACGTGAGGCCTGACTAAGGTGCAGAGCAGACGAAGCTCAGATGGTAGTTGGCTATCAGTGTGTATGCAAACAGCAAGGGAATATTTTTCATGTTTCAAGGATAGAGTAAAATACACTGAGGTTGTAAATTATAAGGAAATGTGAGCATCTTCCATATTAAAATTGTTTGAGCAGGGTAGTTCCTAATAATGCTGATAAAATCATTTGCTGTACCCATGCTACAATCTGTTATGGACTACAGAGAGTAGCCATTGCCTTTTTCTTCACTAGAACACTATTGGAAAATATCTAGAGCCTGCAAGAACAACTGCTGTGAAAAAGCTTTTCACTCATGTCCAATAGTAAATTCCAAACCTTTAGCTTGTTTTTCAGTGGAAGAGGATGAAGAGGGGTGAGCATAACATCTAGCCAAGTGTCATGCCAGATTTGCTTCAGTATTTGAAAAGAATCAGACCCTGATTTGCTCAACAAAGGACTGAGCATCATGCACCTGTTTTACCTCAAAACAAAATGAACCATCAACAGTTAAATACTTTACTGAGATCTGTAAGACAGGCTTTAATTTTAATTTTCCTGCTCTGGCTATTAAGCTCTCTGTTAATACTGTACCTGAAAGTATCACACATATAAGTATTTGGCATGGTAATCCAGTTTACACTGACAATGAAGGCAGTGAAGATATGAGAGTTCAATGGATCTCAGCCAGTGAAGACTTGGATGTTTAGCCCACACAGTGATAATAGGCAGATGAATTTGCTTCCTTCTTTCACCAGCAATTTTTAAAACTGCTGCAAGGACAATGGATTTGTCCAAACAAACTGAATACCATTACTCAACAATCAGACTCTTCTTCTGAATCATAGTGACTTAATAATTGAAAATAATTCAAAAGCAAATTAAAAAGTACTTTTCGTACCAAAGTAAATGTTTTCAGATAAATTACTTGCTGAGAACAATCACTCAAGGGTACTTCTCAATTCTAGTTTGGTGAACACACTGTTGGCTACATACGTAATCAAACTAACTTTGTTTTTACATTTCTGAAAAAGTTGATGAATTTCTGGTTTTATGGTGCTAAATAATTAAAGCCAAAAAAGATTTTTAATCACATTGATGATTATAATTTATTATTCACATATACACGTGGCTAAAAGATAAACACAAATTCATATAGATATTAAATACTGTACATACCTCACACAAGGAGTGATACGTTTCATGGTTGCAACTTAGGATAAATTTACATTTTTACAAAAGCAAACTGAGAAGAGAATCAGGCATTAAGAGCATATTCTGCAGACTGATAGAGACATTTTGCTATATTATCATATTTTCATATATTAATTACATATTATATACTATATATTATATAAATATACATTACAGGTGGAGATATATTTACAAGTCAAGAGCTACAACATTGCAAAGCAAGTCAGAAAAAGAATCCAGGTAGCAAGTTCCATTTCTCCCAGCAAATTACTTTTCTGTTGTTATGTTATTTGTATCTTCAGATAAGCACTTCTAAGATTTTTGGTTTCCAGCTATCAACTGTGAAAATAAATTCCAGTCATACAGGAAGGCTTGAAGTCTCCTTTTGTCCCACCAGGAACATCACAATAGCTTGAAGACAGAACTGAAACATCTGCTACCTGGATTAGATGAGTTACCAGGGCCTAAGGAATCTACATTTTCTGTATTCTTACAACATCTTTATACTTCAATAGCTGCATCTTTTAAGCCATGCTTATATCTTTAATTGGAGAACCAGTACACATAAAAGAAATTTGAAGTATCAGCATATTTAAAGTAAATGGAATTAGAGACAGCTCACTAAATTGAGAGAAATACATTTTTATCAGCTTTGTAGATAAATGGCCAATTTTTTCTGGCTTCATGTAAAACAAAGGGTCATTCTCTCTCATGCAAAATTACTGGAATTTGACATATTTTCTTGGCAAAATGATCAAGTTAGGATGTGCAAATCATGCTTTTTTAACTTAGGTAATTGTGAAAATACTTCATTTGTCAGTGGTGGAACTTTATTACCAGTGAAGTGTGCAACTGCCACATGAACCATAAATAAATCTGTTGTCTCAGCAACATCTTATGGCATTGGGAGACAGTCTGTACTCCAGTGTCAGTCTCCCACTAGAGGACCTCTGGGGGTCTGTCCTCATTCAAAGCTGTTCTCAAACTGACACAACTTAACTCCACAGGGCTCAGAAAACCCTGATTTACCACAGTCTGAAAAGCAATGCCGAATTTAATGCAATGACTTGGGTGTTGGTGGAGAGGTTTTAGTGGCAAAGGGGGCTGTGGATGGCCCATGGGAGGAGCAGCTGGAGTTGCCCTGTGCCAGACACCGACAGTTCCAGACCAACCCACCACAGGACAAGGCAGAGCCCTCAGCCAATGTGGTGGCACCTCTGGGGAAAAGTGTATGAGAAAGGGCAAAATGCCACACAGCAGTGCAAGGAATGAGGAAAACCAGTGAGACAAACAGCCCTGCAGACAGCAAAGGACAGTGAAAAAGGAGGAGAGGAGGTGCTCCAGGGGCTGAAGCTGAGATTGCCCTGCAGCCCATGGTGAAGATCACGGTGAGGCAGCGTGCCCCATGGAGAATGTGATGGTGGAGCAGATATCCACACAGCCACCTGTGGAGGCAGGTACATCCATGGCAGTCTATGGGAAGCCCACACTGGAGAGGGTTCTGGTGGGAATTGTATCCTTTGGTGGACCCGTGTCGGAGAAGGTTTATCCTGAAGGGCTGTAGCT
The DNA here is from genome assembly GCA_013397775.1 of Eulacestoma nigropectus. NCBI lineage: Eukaryota > Metazoa > Chordata > Aves > Passeriformes > Eulacestoma > Eulacestoma nigropectus. The sequence continues at coordinate 622,712 of VZTE01003945.1, read as the reverse complement.
TGAGGAGAAGACCCACACTGGAGCAGGGAAGTGTGAGGAGGATGCAGCAGCAAAGAAGAACTGTCCTGAACTGCCCATGAGCCCCATACCCCATCCCCAGCACCGCCTGAGGGGAAAATGGAGAGGAGTCAGGAATAAAGAAGTGAATTTGAGCCTGGGAAAAACAGGGGGTGGGAGGAAGATATCTCAGGTTTTTTCCTTTGTTTCTCACCATCCAACTTGATGTTATTTGGCAATAAAGTGAATTTTCCTGACTCGAGTTGAGCCTGTTTTGCCTGTGATGGTAATTGGTAACTGACGTCTTTGCCTTTATCTTGACCATAAGCTTTTCCATGGTATTTTCTCCTCCTGTCCTGCTGTGGAGGGGGAATGAGAGACCAGCTGGGTGGATGCCTGGCAGTTGGAGGAGGCCAACCCACCATGTGCTCTAGGATAGTTTCTGTTCCGTTTTATAAGTAACAGTACCTGTTTTCTTTTACAAGATACTGCCACTTCTTAAATGTTTTTAGTGCAGCTCAGACAATGTTCTCATTCCACAGTGCTGCAAAATACGGAACTTGAGAGCTATGCAGATATGGCAGAGAGAAACACTTGCCAGATGCTCTTTGTGATTTCTGGTTTATCTTGTCCTTAGTGACTTTAATGATTCTTGCACCTCCTATGCCTGATACAATCTCTGGAACCAAGAGATCCCAGAAATTACCTCACAGATAATTTGCAATCAAATTATTCAGCTTAAAATATTTTACTATCATGAAAGACAAACCTTGATGACAACACTTTGAAGATATCATGAAGCTGAGTTCCTATTTTAAAGAACCAGTCATTAATTTAATGTGACTAATTATTTTGAAATGGAAATATTTCTGTGGCTTAATATTTTAATGTACTAAACCATTGAATAAAATGAATAATGTACATATCAGCAAACAAAGAAACCACAGTTAATAAGTGGCTAAGTAAAAATTTAGAAGATAAAAAACAGGCAAAGTACCCAAGACTGTATTGCCCAAAGACTTTGCAAATACAATTTTCCTGAAGTTACCAGAAGATATAAGGTTAGCCCTTATATTTCCTGTGGAAAACTTCTGCCAAGACCAGACTTCATGAAATGTCATACGTGGTCCTCAAAGATCATATATGAATCTCAGTGTGTAAGGAATTTAATTATAATTGGGAATGTAAGGCCAAATACAACTACTGAGAAAAATAATTAGATTCTACTGCATGAATATAGACATCCATATCCTTGCTTATCTTTTCACTATACTATCTTTTTATTCCACAGTATTCTTGGAGAACTGAGGACCATTGTTAGATTCATCCTGGTCTGCTACAAGCAACTTTCCTTATGCCAAGCTCAGCAAAACTGCATCTTACTGAAGCAAGTTCCAGGTGTCAGCTGACATGATGATCTCAGCTGGTCATTGGCTTTGTTTGGCAATATTATTTTCACACACGTAACACAGTTGTCTTTTGTCCTTTTTATTTGTTTATTTGCTTTTGTGGCCATGGCTATGAGCATTTTCTGACCCAAGAACCCAGTACAATCAGCTACATTTCCAATCCATTTCTGTTTGAATAGACCTTTCTGAATAAAGAGGACTAAATAAAACTTCTCTTAAGACCTTAGTGATTCTTTGGCAAAGAGATTAATAAAAATCGGAATTAAGAAGTCTCTGGTCAATACTTTCCTGGAGGTACAAGGGACTACCATAGGGCCTTTACTGAAAGGCAGAACAAATTTCTGTAAACATTAGTAATGGGCATTTCGTGTCTTCACAAAAATTAACCTATAAAAAGTACAGTAACCAAAGGATGCAATAATTAAGAGAAAATAATTTATCACACATAAAAGATCCTAAAAATAAAGTCATGGTCTTTCCAAGAGACAAGACTAGGTCCACTTCGACATCCAAAAGACAAAGAATGAATTTCATCTATGTTCAGAATATTTGCACAAGACCTATTAACCAGTCAAATAATACCTAAATCCTCAAAACAAACATTTAACTCTACAAACTATGTGTAGACTTTCTCCTAACCTTTTGAACAGGAATGAACTATACTTGAAATACAGATGCTATTATTTGGGATTTATTTACCCTGAATAATGTAAACATTCAGGAACTCGATAAATTTTAATTTAATATTGGAGGTAATTTATTTCAGAAAATTATATAGCATCCAAACTTGTGGCAGAGCTCACCTAAGTTTGAAAGTGATAAAAGATAATTCACAATAAAAAAAAAAAACTGAG